>JBBCBC010000014.1:12396092-12479674 GCA_037126765.1 Stenogyne calaminthoides
TAACCAAAAGAGGAAAACCCCGATTCTATCTCTTCTAACGGATAGTTTTTCAAAGAGTGACATTGAAGAAGTTGCCTATGAATACCAGTGACCTTCACCATTGCAAGGTTACGGGAAATCAAAGCAACTCCAAAGCTCATTAGTATTATTGCAAATTGAAGCACTTGAAAAACCTAAGATTTCCCAGTGTTTCACATTGAAGAGAGCTCATTCACTAAGCTTTATTTGATATATATCCAAAGCTTAGTAGAGATATCCCAGCCTTTGCATTTGTACTTATTGTCAAAGGATATCTCACCCTAGTTGGAAACCAACCCAACCCAAACCCCTTTATTAGGTAGTTTGAGTGTGTGTGTGATTGTTGGTGAGAAAGGGTTGTGTTGAGTTAGTAAGGCTGCCGGTTGAAGTTGACCGTAAAGCTCTGAGTGAGAAGTGGAGTAAATTTTTTTTTAGCGGTCGGAAAAAGCTTGTGTGTGTTGAGTTAATAAGCTGCAGTAGTCAACCAGAAAACTCAAGTAGAAAAGTTAGTAAGCTGCTGTGTTCAGCCTGAAAGCTTTAAGTGATAGTGTGTTAAGGAATTTCTCTGAAGATTAGAGAGAGTGGACGTAGGAGCTTTGTCTCTGGACCACTATAATTTGTTGTGTTGTTTTGCTTTACATTTTGCATTTTCATACATTGCATATTTTCCTTGAAAAGCATCCGATTTTCCGATATTGATTTGAAACAATCCTTTGAACTTTGCATTAAACTAATCATGGCCTTAACCCTTTGTTTTTACTAAGGAAGAGATTTTCGGAAGATAAAAGCAGTATACACTTAGGGCTGACACATTCAACACTCTTGATTAGCTAGAGCAGAGATAGTTACCAAATGTGAACGACTCTCTTGAGTATTAATGTTGGGAGATGAATTTAATAAAGAAGATTTTGATTAGATCCCAAAACCCCCGAGTATGACATGTTGAGGATAATCTTGATAGTTGAGTCGATTGGGTTTGAAAGTGTTAGGATGTTATCTTGCACCATGTATAGTCACAGATATAGATCGAGTTGGTTAGATTCAAGATCCTCAAGACTCGGTAAGTTTACGAAGTTTCAAGTTTCGTTATGAAACTAAAAAGCTAAGACTTCGATATTGGCGAAATCAAGACTCGGTATGAAACTAAAATCAAAGGAGAAATCGATAAAATCAAGACTCGGTATATCGATCAAGATATCTCGAAGACTCGAAGACTAAGAATATCGAAGACACGAAGATATGAAGACACATGATTCAAGAAGTAATGCGGTAATCAACAGATCCTTTGGAATGTTTCGAGGCATTGCGTTAATAATATCTATCTCGAGGCTACAAAAGCGAGAAAAAATCACGAATACTCGTAAAAAATAGATGCCCCAAGACATTCACATGCGATAAAAGAAACTAAAACTAAGTGTTGTTAAGGTTATATCACCCAGAGATATTGACCAAAAAAAGAGCCGTTATGTTTATCACATTTCTTTGAAGACAAGAACAAATCAAGAAAAAACAACAACATTTTTCTTATATTTTCGAAGTGGCCAGTCCTTTGAAAGCATATTGCCTAAAACATGCAAGGAGTATTCAAACCCTAAAAATAGCCATTCATTAAACACCATAAAGGGAAACTCATGAAGCTATCTCCTCCATCGGATAGTTTTTCAAAGTGACCTTGGTGATTGCCTATAAATACTAGTGACCCTCTACATTTGAAGGTTACGGAAATTTGTAAGCAACTCAAGAGCTCAATCTTATTATTACAAATTGAAGCACTAAAAAACCAAGAATTTCCCAAAGTGTTTCACATTGAAAGAGCTCATTCACTTAGCTTGGATTTGATAAGATATATCAAAAGCTTAGTAGAGATATCTAGCCTTTTAATTGTACTTATTGTAAGGATATCTCATCTAGTTGAAACCAACGAAACCCCAAACCCTTTCAGAAGGTAGTTTGAGTGTGATTGTTGGTGAGTTGGAGTTATAAAAGAGTTAGTAAACTACATTGAGGTAGTCGTAAAAAACTAGAGAAGAAGTGAGTAAACTATCTTGGATAGTCGAAAGCTTGTGTGTGTTTGAGTAAAGTAAACTACGGTGAGGTAGTCAAAAACTCAAAGTAGAAAGATTAGTAAAAATACATTGAGGTAGAAGGAAAACCTTAGGAAGTGGTTAAGGAATTTCTCACGAAGGTCGAGAGAGTGGATGTAGGAGCTTGAGTCTACGAACCACTATAATTGTTGTGTTGTTTTGCTTTACATCTTTGCATTGTTATCATTGCATGTTTTTCACCGAAAGCATTATTCAGCGATATTTAGTTGGAACCAATCAAGCGAACTTGCATCTCCCCCGATCACGGCCTTAATCACTAATTCATTAAAAGGAAGGTTTTGACAAAGCTAAAAACGAGTATAAACTTAGGGCCAACCATTCACACACTTGAGTAATTTAGAACAGATAGTTACCAAAATCGAACTAACTCTGCGAGGGTTGAGAAGATAGTTATCTGATCTAGCATTCGAGGATCTCGAAAAACTTCGGGCTCAATTTGGGATAATCGAGGGCTTCTAAAAAGCGGATTTCGGGATCATTGTCTCGGGTAGACTTTGACTCAAAGCATCTGTGCTTCTCGGGGCCAAATCATCAGACAAGCTGACCATCCGACCTCGATGAAAGAAAAGTTTTAAAAATCCTTTGAACACTTGTATTCCCCCCCATACATGTGTGAGACTTCGTTAGCCGGGACCAACAATTAGTATCGAGCGGGAGTTCAAAAGATCCTTTGATTTCAAAGTGATCACTGAACTAATCCATTTTTAAACTTCGTTTCGATACGATACCAACAAGTGGTATCGGCGGGAGTTCAAAGATCGATTTCAAAAGTGATCACTGAATCGATCCATTTTTAAAACCGTCTACGATCGATACCAACAAGTGGTATCGAGTAGTGGTTCAACTTGACCACTAGCTTTGTTGACCCGCGATCTAATTTCTTTGAAAGACTACGGTGGTCTCTTGAAGCAGATCTATTTGATGAAATCTTACAAGGCTCGGACATTATGCCTTCTAAGAAACTTCCTATGTTCTCTCGTTGAGAGCTATGATTTATGGAGATTAAGAATGCGAGGCTCATACGTATTCAAAGCATGAAAGAATGTGGAGAAGTGGTTTCAAAAGGACCATTCAAATTCTTTATTGTGAATCGGACTTGGCGAGAGAAATGATCGTAACTGAATTTCCAAAAGTCGATGATCAACTTACTCTGATGAGAAAGTTAGTCAATCTTGACCATATTGCCAAAGATACTTTATATAGCACTATTGATGATGGTGTTATGGGGATGATCTCTCAACGTGAAACTACAAAGGAAATATGGGACACACTTTTGTGATTCTTTCGAGGAAGAAAAAAGATTACGAAGAAAGTTCGGTTCCTCGGAGATGAGATGTTCTCGAAAGTGGCGGTGATGATATGTCTCTCATGTACGGTAGGGGAGTCAAGTTCTTCTATCTCTGTTGTTGCTCCTACACAAACATGAGTTATCAAGTTCATCAGAACAGTAACTTTGACTGATGGATTCATTTGAGAATCTTATGAAGGACTATTACGTTACAAAAACTACTCAATGAAACTCAAGAAGCGGAACAAGGAACCTGATGGCTGAGAATCTAAAGTGGAAAGACTCTAAAAATCTTTGAGATCACTTCTCAATTGATGGGAACTCTTGATGAACTAGATGTTACGAAAGTACAACTCTCGAGAAAAGAGAAGGTGATAGAAACCCTGAATGAAAAAATTAGAAATCCATTCGAGGAGATTAGAACATATCTATTGGAGATGAATTTAATAAAGAAGATTTTGATTAGATCCCAAAACCCCAGGTATGACATGTTGGGATAATCTTGATAGATGAGTCGGGATTAGGTTTTAGAGTGTTAGGGATGTTATCTGCACAATGTATAGTCGCCAGATATAGATCAAGTTAGATTCTCAAGACTCAAGACTCAAGAGTTTCAAGAAATCAAGTTTCGTTTCAAGATGAAATCGAAAAACCGTCGATAAAATCGAAATCAAGATCAAATGAGTAACTGAAAAATCAAGACTCGGGATGAAGATCAGATATCACCAAGATATCTCAGGAAGACTCGTAGACTCAAGACTCAAAAGACCAAGACTCAAGACCTCAAGACTCAAGACTTCAAGACTCGTAATATTCTCGAAGATTCAAGACTCAAGACTCGAAGACACTAAAGACTCGTAACACTCAAGACATGTACATCAAGATCAAGACAAAGGATACGAAGGCACAATAATTTATCAAGACTCAAGAATGGCCTCAATGCTCAAGATAAACCCAATGTTCCGAGGCAATCAAAATATCTATCCTGGGATACAACATCGAGAAAAACGACATTTAGAAAAAATCAGATATTGTCAAGATATCGGGGATGCGCATAAAAAGGAACTATAACTGTTGTTGTTAAGGTTATATCACTTTCGGAGATATTGACCAAAAAGAGTTGTGTTTGTCTACTTAATCAAGACAATGACCAATCGGAAGAAGACAACATGTACTTTCTATCACTTTGAAAGCAACGAGTCCTTCAAGCATGTCGGTAGTCTTATATTCGTTGCAAAAAGTGGTATTTGGCTGCATAAAGGCACTTTGCCTAAAACATGCTAGGGAGTGTCAAACCCTAAATATAGCCGTTCAACACACACCATAAGAGGAAACTCATGGAGCTATGTCTTCCAACGGATAGTTTTCAAGAGTGACCTTGGTATTTGCGCTTATAAATACTTGTGACCATCTACATTTGAAGGTTCACGGAAATTTGTAAGCAACTTCAAGAGCTCAAACTTATTATTGCAAGTTGAAGCACTTTCGAAAACCCAAGAATTTCCCAAGTGCTTTTTACATTGAAGAGAGCTCATTCACTAAGCCTAGTTTTGATAAGATATATCAAAGCTTAGTAGAGATATCTAGCCTTTGCATTGTTCTTAATTATAAAGCATATCTCATCTAGTTGAAACCAACCAAGAAACCCCAAACCCTTTGTAAGGTAGTTTGAGTGTGATTGTTGGTGAGTTGGAGTTATAAAGAGTTAGTAAACTACATTGAGGTAGTCGAGAAAGCTCTAGAGAAGAAGTAGAGTAAACTATCTTGGATAGTGGAAAGCTTTGTGTGTGTTTTGAGTAAGTAAACTACCAGGAGGTGAGGAAAGCTCAAAATAGAAAGGTTAATAAACTAGAGGTAGTCGAGGAAAACCTTAGGAAGAAGAAAGGTTAGTAAACTAGAGGTAGTCGAGAAAACCTTAGGAAGTGATTAGTGAATTTCTCCGAAGAGTCGGAGAGAGAGTGGGCGTTGGAGCTTGAGTCTACGAACATTTATAACTCTTTGTGTTGTTATTGCTTTCTGTATTGCTTTGATTAATTTGTTGCATACCTTTAAACCGAAAGCATATTTTCACCGATATTCGGTTTGAACAATCCTTTGAAGTTGCATCTAACCGAATCACAACCTTAATCACTATTCCATTAAAAGGAGGTTTTTCAACAAAGCATAAAAGCGAGTATAAACTTAGGGCCAACCATTACTTTATCCGAGTAGCTTTTCAAGCAAGCTCGGTATCTCTGATCTTCGAGGCTCGGTTGGGATTATCGAGGTTTACGAAGCGACTTCGGGATCTTTATCTCGGGTAGACTTTGACTCGAGGCGATTTGTGCTTCTCGAGGACCAAATCATCGGAATGACTGACCCGGTGACCTCGATGAAGAAAAAGGTTTTAAAAATCTTGAACACGTGTATTCCCCCCCCATACACATGTAAGACTCGTTTACTAATGGGACCAACAAAGTGGTATCGAGCGGTGGTTCAACGACCACTTTTTGTTGACCATAGTCTTATTTGCTAAAAGATTCTTGTGGTCTATCCGAACGGATCTTATTTCTTTGAAATCTTAAAAGGCTCAGACAAAATGCCTTCTAAGAAACTTCCCATGTTCTCAGTAGAGAGCTATGATTTGTGGAGATTGAGAATGCAGGCTCACCTGTATTCTAAGCATGAACTTATGTGGAGAGTGGTCTCACGAAGGACCATTCCAATTCAACATGGTGAATCCGAGTTCTTGAAAATGAGAGAAATGATCCGGGACTGAATTTTCCTAAGTCGATGATCAACTTACTCTCGAGGAGAGGAAGTTAAGACACACTATATAGTATAATTGATGATGGTGTGATGGGAATGATTTCTCATTGTATCTTGCCAAATAAATATGGGATACACTAGGCATAATGTGCAAGACACAAATCATATCAAGGAAAACAAACTTTCGGTTGCCATTGGAAAGTTTGACAGTTTTGAAATGGAAGATGGTGAATCTATTGACAAATTGGAAGTCAGATTCACTAGTATAATGAATGATCTGAATGCACTTGGAAAGAGATATCCACAAAGAGAAGTGGCATTGAAAATTCTTAGAGGTCTATCTAAGAAATGGGATATTCATGCAGTGGTGATTGAAAACACCAAGAACATTGATTCAATCTAGTACCAACAAGTCTTCTCCGAAATTTGAAAGCTTATGAGTTCGTAATTGATAAGAAATCAAAAGAAATTGTGACAAAGATGATTCTTCATCTAGTAAAATGTGGCTTTCAAAGCCAAGGATAAAACACATAAAACTAGAGAGTCTCGAGAACTCTTGCTAAAAATCGGGATGAAAGCTAGAGGATAAGCTAATCTTGATGGCAATGAGGTTTGAAAGGCTTAATAGTAGATATGGAAAATATAAAAACTATTCACAGGGAATCACAGTACGGGAAGAACTCAAAAGGCCGAGGACGGATCCCTGAGAAGAGAAAAAGACACGAAAAGTTGAAGGATCTTCATCCAAAAAAAAGACTCAAGTCTAAAGAAGAAAGTGACCGAGGATGATGATGCGGCAGATCTTTATAAGCGCGAAAAGAAAGGTCATTTCGGTATGGTATCCGGACACGAGTCTTAAGGAGAGAAAAGAAAGGCAAGCAAAGAGAGACAAGAAGTTCTCCAAAGAAAGCCATGATTGCGAGAAGAAGAACACTCGAGGATGGTTCCGGCTCTTGGATGAAATGTTCTCGAGCAGTGATAGTGATGACATCACATCTAATGGTTGTGGAGGAGGTAAACTCTTCTTTCTCTGTTGTTGCTCTACACTAGCACAAGAGTTATCAAGTTCCACGTAAGTGATCAATTTGACCTGATGGATTCTTTTGAGAGTCGATGAAGGACTATCTTTGTTTTCAAGAGCTATTTGAATGAAACTTCGAGAGTAGAATAAAAAATCGATTCTTTGAAAATCTTAAGTGGAAAGACGGAAGCAATACTAAAATCACTTCTCAATTAATGGGAACTACTGATGAACTAGATGTTCTGAAAGTACAACTCTCAGAAAAAGTGAAGTTGATAGAAACCCTAAATGGAAAACTAGAGGAATCCATTTGAGGAGATTCAATTTGATCGAACTAAGTTCAATGACCTCTCGAGAAGCATGAAACTCTACAAAAATGTGAGGATAGTGTGCGAGAAGAACCCAGCTCCATTGAATCTTGCATCTAAAGTAATAGATGAAATTGAGTTATCAGAGACCTGCCACTATAAAATATGGATTGGGATACATTCCAGGGGAAACCTCACAAGGTCATCTGAATGCTGCATCAAGTAGCACTAAGACAATCTTTGTTAAACAAGTGGCACCTATCCTTGAATGAAGATTTGCCCAAAGTTTTAGATAAGGAAAAGGACCTATGGTTCGTAAAAAAGCGAATGTTAGGGTAAGAAAGCCCAAACCTCGGTGAAGGCTAGAAAACCGACCCTTTCAAGAGGAAAATTTCAGTAAGTACTTGAGCCTCGGCTAAGAATGCAAACACGAAAGGATGTGATTGAACGGCGGAGGAATTTTCGGAAGAGAAACACTTTCGCCAGAGACATTCTCATTTGAAAAAACCAAGTCCCTCGAATCTTTGAAGATCCCTATTTCAATCTGAGCAACCTAAACCCCACTTGCATAAGGGTAAAGGATACCTGAACCCAAGTCAACAAAGATTCAGGACCCAAATGCGGAAGCCAAAGCAATGGAACAAAAGGCCCTATACAAGAAAAATTCTAAGGCTCATGTTCATGCCAAGGCTAGCACTTTCATACACAAGATCTTGCTAAAGGCACCCGGAGTGGTAAATGTGTATGTAGATGTTTATGGAAGACAGATCAGCCACTCTAAAGTGATTAGAGTTGTAAGGTAGATTTGGATTCCGAAAGGTACAGCTAACCTGG
Organism: Stenogyne calaminthoides; assembly: GCA_037126765.1. NCBI lineage: Eukaryota > Viridiplantae > Streptophyta > Magnoliopsida > Lamiales > Lamiaceae > Stenogyne > Stenogyne calaminthoides. The sequence goes on from JBBCBC010000014.1 coordinate 12,404,415, forward strand.
TAGGACCCTACACTAATTGGGTACTTAAGAATTGATCATTTTTCGAGAGAAAAACAAGGAACTAAGGCGATTGAAGATCACAAGACTTAGCGATGAGTGGAGATGAAATGGCCCTATTTGTATGGTATATTGACGGTGGATGCTCAAGACATACGACGAGATTTAGCAAATACTTTCATTGACTATGTTGAACAAAAGGCCCTCGGATCACATTTGGAGACAACCTTAAAGGAATGAAGGATATGGAACTTTGGAAATTGATTTGGTTCATATCCATGGTGTTTCATTAGTATTCGGATTGAAGCATAATTTACTTTCAATAAGCTAATTGCGATAAGGGATTTAATGTTGAGTTCTCAAAAGAACTTATGTTATGTGAAAGATGATACCTCACGTAAAATACTACTCTTGGTACTAGAAAAGAAATGTGTATCTTGGCAGATTGGAGTTCAACTCTAAAGATACATGTTTGGTTGCAAAAAGTTCCGAGATACCCGGTTGGTTATGGCACAAAAGGATGAATCACTGAATTTCAAAACCCTGAATAAACTTGCAAGATTAACACTTGTGAGGGTTTACCAAATGAAGTGTTCAATAAGGAACATATTTGTGATGCGTGCAAAAAGGAAAACAAATTAGAGCATCATTTAAAAGCAAAGTAGATGTTTCTCTTGAGAGAATACTTCAATTGTTGCATATGGATCTTTTGGTCGGTAACACCGATGAGCACTAATGGCGGAAAATATACACTTTCGTAGTAGTTGATGACTACTCAAGATATACTTGGGTCATATTCTTACTTTCGAGAAAAAAGAGACTCGAGATAAAAGCTTTTGAATCTTTGAAACGACTCGGTATTGATTGAAAAGAACTTTGAGTGTGGTCAAAATCGGATCGAGATAAAGGAACGAATTTATAAACCATATTATATCGATTATTATGCAAAGAAATAGAATTACTCATGAAACATCATTTGCAAGGACTCCTCAACAAAATGGTGTTCTGAAAAAGAAGGAATAGGACTTTAAAAGAAAGGCGCAAGGACAATGATAGTTGAATATCAACACTTGCATGCTATTCACAAAAGCAGATCCATCTTGACCAAGAGTCAAGGCAAAACACCATACGAGCTTTGGAATGAAAGGAAGCCTCTTTTTCTTTCTTAGTGTGTTTGGTTGCAAGTGTTTCATACACAATAATGGTAAAGATCGTTGAAAACATTTGATAACAAAGGCGATGAAGGAATATTCTTAGGATATTCGAAGTCGAAGTAAAAACTTTCGAGTTTACAAATTGTAGGACTCTTATTAATGGAAGAAACACCTCATGTTGTTTTTGAAGAATCTACTTGTGTTCGGAAGAAACATGAACATGATGTAGAAGAAATGACCAAGAGAATCACCGACTAAGCTTTGAAAAAGAATGACAAAACATCCTCACGAACACGAAAAAGAAGAAGTCGGTCACCTTCTATGAATGGAGTGACTCGGACTCAAACAAAGAAGTTCGGGGATGGTACTCGGGATGGTGAGACTCGGGAAAACCAACCACAACAAAAGGTGACCAATCGAAGATGTAGTCCGCAAAACTGATTCGGACTTCGTGTATGTGATGCCAATGATGAAGATGTGGTCTGGTGAGGCAATTTCGAATCTATCAACGAAAGGGGAACAAATGTCGCGACAATGTTCAATGGAATTTCCCGAGGAAAATGATTCCCTTTCTCTTTTCTCATTGTTCCACGAGTTTAATGAATTGCTGAACCTAACATTTCAAATGTTGAGGATCTTTATTGAAGGGGAACATCTAGAAGAAGTTGGTTAGATAGTCATCCCACAAGTCGGATTATTGGGTGATCTAGCCCCGATGGTGTTAAGACAAGAAGGTTCCATGGTGAGAGTGCACTATTCTCTGCTTCCTATCGAGAAAAAAGACTCTTGAGATTGAAGAAGCTCTACAAGATTCTTATTGGATTCTTGCTATCAAGAGGAAATTTGAATCAATTATCAAGGAATGAAGTATGGGATTTGGTGGATAGGCTGAAAAGGCACAATGTGATTGGAACCAAGTGGGTATTCAAGAATAAAAGAGATGAGAACAACAATATTGTAAGAAACAAGGCGAAATTTGGTTACCTGAGGTTATTCAAGAAGAAGGCTTGGATTATGATGAAACCTTTGCACTTTTGTTGCAAGACTAGAAGCCATCAGTTGTTTTCTTACATATCTTTCCACATATGAGATTCACGATCTGTCGGATGGATGTGAAAAGTGCATTTTGAATGGTGTGCTTAAAGAAGAGGTTTATGTGGAACAACCTCCGGTTTTGAACCAGAATGGCCAAGTTTGAGGCTCGAAGAAAAGCCTTGTATGGTCTTAAGAAAGCACCCGAGCATGGTATGATACCCTTTCTCGGTTTCTTCTTGACCACGGTTTTATCAAAGGAACATTGATAGAACTTTGTTCGAGGATAGAAGATGGGGAAGATATCTTACTAGTTCGGATATATGTTGATGACATCATTTTTGGATCTCCAAATCATCATTTGTGTGAAAAAGTTTTCTACTGATGATGAAAGGTAAGTTTGAGATGTCTATGATGGGGAGATGAATTTCTTTTTAGGACTTCAAGTGAAACAATCAAAGGAAGGAATCTTCATCAACCAAGCAAAAGTACACGGAGATCTAATTGCCAAGTATGGTGTACAAAATTGCAATGTAGTTAAATTCCCATGAATACTAACTACAAGATGAATCGATCCGAAGGCAAATCGATAAGTCACACCGATTATAGAGTAATCATTGGATCATTGCTCTATCTCACGGCAAGTAGGCTGATATAACATTTCTTTGTTGGAATATGCGCAAGATACCGAAGCTAATCCTAAAAAATTTAGTCACATGGAATTCGCCAAAAGATCTTGAAGTATCTTAAGGGCACGATGAATAGAGGATTATGGTATCCGGTGATGATAACCTTGAATTAAGCTGGTTATTGATGATCGACTATGGAGGTCATAGAATGGGATGGGGAAGTCCACTCACGGAACTTGTCAAGTTCTTGGAAGTGGTGATATCCGGTTTTCAAAGAAACATACCTCGGTAGAGTAACCAGATTCTTCTCAAATTTGAATACATGGTTTGCAGGGAAGCTGCAGGCATGATTCTTTAGCTCGGACAACAATTAAGGGATTATAAGATTGTAGCCAATGAAGTACCAATATTTTGTGACAATAATAGTCTTTGTGCTATCTCACAAAATACGGTATTGCACACAGATGCAAGCATGTGGATATCGGACATCACTTCATCGGAGATCATAGAGAAGAAGGACACGGGATGGAGAAGATTCATATCTTGACAGCGAGAGCCGATATCTTGACTAAACCTTTCGTGAATCAAGATTTCGTGAACTATCGTTGAATTAGGGATGTTGGATCGGTGTATAGAGTAAATCGAAAAAATTGAAGGTTTTCGGATGCATGAAGTTTCCTCGAGATTCTCTTGAGAAACTCGGGATAAAATTGGAAATCGAATCGGCGGGTGGGAAACTCGAGGTGTCTTTGAAGGTTAGTACTAGTATTATCTTCGAACCCGATTCGATTTTCGGTATCATTCGACATTTTATCAAGGTCGATACTCGATTAAAACTGATAGGAAAATTAGTCACGAAGATGTAAAGACTCATGCAACTCATTTATTGCTTAAGCGAAACTTCGGTAATCATTTGCGATAAATACAAAAACACTGAAGAATGTTTTTTGGGTGGGATCTTTGAAATCTGCAGGAAGGTCGGCGGTCATTAATTGCTCACGATTCAATTAATCACCAATAAGGTTAAAATGGCGGCGTACTTTTCGTGAGATCGTCCTTTCGCATACCCGATTAATCTGTGATTAATCTTAACCGTTGATTTTAATTAATCACATGATTTCCCACTATCTCACTCTATATATTCTCTCGAAATCCATTCAAGCCATTTTATTTCCTTCGTCTTCCAAAAAATACTTTGCAAATAAAAACCCCTTTGCCCAGAAATCTTCATCGTCCCAAAACCCTAAACCTTCAAAAATCCTCAAAATGACTTTCTCAATATTCAATAAACTGGCTGTTTCCAACAAGCCATGGTATGAATATGTGGTATCGCTTGAAAGCTCATCCAACGCGACCCATGAAGAAGAAGCTCTACATATGATCCGAATCGCAAAGCTTACGAATCTTGTCGCAAGTCAACCGGAGGCCGAATACTCTAAAGAGGTAATAGAGTTCGTTTCTAATCTGGAGATAGATGAGGAAGATCGTATCGAGTCCAAAATTTATGTTTCCCATCTAGAACATACCTCAAAATATGTAGATTTTGTACGGGTGTTGTATATAGTTCCCAGAAATTTAAATGATGTTTTTGAGTTGTGTGATAGAGGAGAGGATCCCACAACTTATATGTTGGGTCGGGAGCAGGAATACCTTGATAGGATAACAGAGCATCCTATTAAGTTTGAGGCTACATTGCATTAACGACATTTGAAGCTGAAATATAGAGTCTTGCTAGATATAGTTAGCAAGTGCATCATGAGTAGATCGGGGAGTTTTGAGCAGATAAGCACTCCCAAGCTTCGATTGATGGCTGCAATAGAAGATTCACCCACCAAAGATTTCAACTGGTTGAAATATCTGATTAGAGTGGTAAGTGACCAGGCCAAACTAATCAGAAAGGAGGATGGATCGATCTCGATCAAAGGCAAGATACTCCATGCAACCAAAATATCTTTTATTTTGGAGATGTGTTGAGAAGAGGAGGATATTTTTTTTGCCGACACCACTCCTTTCCAAAAGTCTAAAAGTTATGTTCAAGCGATAGGCTGCCAAAAAAGACTTTGAAAGGGAAGAAAGAGAAAAATGGAATCACTATTTTGGCGCTAAAGAAGCCCCGTCAAGCGGGGAAGGCTTTGATGGAGGTCAAGAGGAGAAGGGTGAAGCATTGAAGAAGAAGACCCTTGCTCCAAAGCTGTGAAGGATGGTGATTATCAGCGACAAGGAGGAGAGTGAGCCTGAAGAGATACAACCGAGGGCCAAAAAGCTCGAAATTGCCTTTACAAGTATTGGCTCGGGTTATATCAAGGCCGGGACAAAACCGAGGAGCAAGTCTTCTCTGAGGTTCTTGAGGCGTCACTAAGCTCGGACAAATTCTCTCAAGAAATCTTCAAGGACCTCGGACCTCGAGACATTTCCAGATTCACGGAGGAAGTGCGCTCAATCCTCAGGCAGTTCGCATTCAGGCCCGAGGAGTTGCTGTCCAATCCTTAGATGATCTTGAGCCTCGATTTCTTGAACCTTGATGAGCTCTGGTGATCCATTCCTTGATCCTTGATGAATTTTTCCAATTGAACACGAGAGCCTGTCAAGAAGGGCGTAAGTTGAAGACCTGAAAGGGATGGCGAAAGGGAAATGGTTCATACTAGACCCAGTACTGAAGGCTAAATTTATATCGACCTTCAGATCTATTTTTGGGATGAGGTCAACGGCCTACATCCTCAACTGACCTGCACGAAATGCTCAACATCGCTTCATTGGAGGTGAAGATGGTGGAATGGGGAGACAATTGTGCTTACACAATTCTCTGGGTCGAAAAAACCAAGCTCGGGATGAAAACTTCGATTTTGATGAAATTTGGTGAAAAGGAAGATTCTTTGAGAGGAGAATCTTTGAGGTTGGTGCCCCCGAGCTCCAAAGACAAATCTCAAGATGGGGATCAACAAGGGATGATGAGTCGATCTCAAAGGAGAAAGATAGTCTTGATCTTTGGAGAGCCTGTTGTCAAACATCCTCGGTGAAGTTAGCCTTGGGTAACTTTTTGACACTATTAAAAATTATGCGAAATTTCTTGAAGAATCTATCTTTAATTACGTAATGTCGATATGCGCATCGAGGCTCAGTGGACACCAAGCTCGGTGGAAACCCGGACTCGGGATGAGACAAGCTTCGATTCAGACCGAGACTCAGGTGAACAACTAGCTCGGGGAAAAGCAGTTGGATCTCATATGCTCCCGAGATTGATCTCCCACTCCCATAGTGGAGAAAATTTGAGAAGGTTGGGCCAATCATGGACAAAGTATGGCCAACGAAACCGAGAAGATGGAAAGTCCGAGTTCTGCGGACTGATCGACTTCGGACCACTGACCGAAAAGATGACCGCCATAGAAGGAAAGATGGATGGAGAAAATTTGAAATAAGTCAGAGTCAAGCAAAAGTGTCGAGGAGAACTAATTTCTTGAAGCCAAATTGGTGGAGAAGAATGAGATGCTCTTCAAGAATCTTTGTTGAGGAAATGGGCTCCATGCTCATGACCAAGATGATGACATGTTCAAAAAGCTCTCTCAACCAATTTGCCCAAATGTCTGAAGAGTTCTCCATGGCGAAGAACCACCTAAGAAGGCTCGAAGAAGAGCAAAGATCGGGTAAGCGGAAGTCGAAGTGTCGAAGAAGGAGCAATATCATATGGACATTGACTATCAAACTTCGCCAAAGTATGGTTCGAAGGGGGAAAGATTTGAGCCGTCGAGAATATTATTGGAACATACCATGGGAAGAAAGGCGACAAAGAAGAAAAAAAAAAAAAGCATTCTTTGAAGCCTTGCAAGAAGTTGAAGCCACCGAGAAGCTAAAATTCAAGGAGGTGGAGAAGCCCATCTACACTCAAGTTTACAGAAGAAACAATGTAAGAAACAATGTGCAGAGAAGCCGAAAAGAAGAAGAGTTGGTACAAGCAAGCCGGAGCTGAATTGCTATCAAAAGGAAGGTCAGGGCATTTGTTGAGCAGGGAAAAAGAGCTAGTGGCTTCTAAGCCAACTCGAGGAAGCTGATGATGGAATTGGAAGAGAACGAGGAAGAGCCACGAAGAAAGTCTTCAACACAAGAAGTGCTCGAGATCACTCCAAGTTGAGCAAGCTAAGAAAAATTGCCGGTTTTACGGGTACCATTGATCAAGAAAAAGAAGGAAGAAGAGCAGAGGAGAAGGAGTGGTTTCAAAGTTCGCAAAGCAAGAGTGGAGGGACCGCAATAAAGATGTAAGTGGCCGACGTTGACATGTGGATGCCAATCGGTTGATGATGCGGGAAGAAATCAAGAGAACATTCTGGTTCTACTTGTGATGTCTTTAAGAGAATGGAGAGGGGAGAGCTGGATCCCAATGAGGCTTTCATTGACTATCTCTTGACCTTCTATCCAAGTACTTACAAAATTTGGATCAATCTTGCGGATGAAGGAAAGGTTCGGATCATACAGTCCATACTCATACCCTCCTCCTAAAATTTGGAGAATGGCTTGGTGAATGAAACATCCATTTCTCAGGAGATTGCTCAGTACGCCATTCAGTTAGGCCTGACAGGGAACAATCCTGATATCATCAAGGAGAGAGATGCCCTGAAGAAAATATATTATGGAATGTTTAACCTTGAAGTGCCTGCTGATGAGGTGGAAGAAGAGAACTGAAGAGCCAGAGCTGAAGAGAAAAAGAAGACTGAAGATCAAGACTCAGAAGACTCTTGTAATTCCTTATCTTTTTGTTTTTGTTTTTCTGATAAGTTCATTGTAAGTTATAACTGTCTACCATTCATCAATGAAACTTTATCTTTTTCATTATCTTACTTTACATGTCTTTATTTGATATGCCTGATTATTGTTGATGAAACTGTTGGGAGATTAATTGTGAAAATTGTTGGGAGATATACCAATCTTGTAATAGAAAAAAACTGAAACCTGAGTATAGGTTAAGTATATTTGTAACAAGATGGTTTTGGCATCATCAAAAAGGGGGAAATTGTTGGGAGATGAATTTAATAAAGAAGATTATGATTAGATCCCAAAACCCGAGGTATGACATGTTAGGGATAATCTTGATAGATGAGTCAGATTCAATTTTTAGAGTGTTGGGGATGTTATCTCGCACAATATATAGTCGTAGATATAGATCAAGGTTAGATTCTCAAGATTTCGAAGACTCGATGAAGTTTCAAGAAACCGAAGTTTCAAGTTTACGAAGATGAAATCGAGAAACCGAAGTTTCAAGATAAAACGGAGAAATCAAGAGTGAAATGAGAAACTACTCGATATGAAGACTCAAATATATCGATCCATTATATCTGTGAAGACTCAGAAGACCAAGACTCGAAGACCTCAAGATTAGGAAAACTCAAGACCTTAGGAAGAAGAAGGTTAGTAAACTACGTAGGTAGTCGAAAAACCTTAGGAAGTGATTATTGAATTTCTCGAAGAGTCGAGAGAGTGGACGTAGGAGCCGAGTCCCCTGAACCACTATAACTTCATTGTGTTGTTATTGCTTTACGTATTGCTTTGATTAAGCATTTGCATACCTTTAAAGCGAAAGCATATTTTCACCGATATTGATTGGAACCAATCATTTGAAGTTGCATCTGGCGAATCACGCCTTAATCACTATTCCATTAAAAGGAAGGTTTTTCACCAAAAGCATAAAAGCAGTATAAACTTAGGCCAACCATTCAAGACATCCGAGTAGCTTTTCAAGCAAGCTCGGTAGATCTCCGATAACTCGAGCTCGGTTGGGATTATCGAGGTTTCGAAAAGCATCTCGGGATCACTGTCTCGTAGAGTAGACTTTGCATTCGAGGCGATTTTAAAATTCTCGGGACAAAATCATCGAGAAACTGACCCGGTGACCTTAGTGAAAAAAGGTATTAAAATTCATCGAACACGTGTATTCCCCCACCATACACGTGTAAGACACGTTTGCACGGGACCAACATTATCGTAAGCGAGTTCAATGACCTCTTTGAGAAGCATGAAACTCTAAAGAAGTGTGAGGATAAGGCAGAGAAAGTTAGCTCTATTGAATTCTCGCATCTAAAGTGATAGATGAAATTCAGAGTTATCAAAGACACAATTATAAAAATTTGGATTGGGATACATTCGGGGAACCTCACAAGGTCTTGAATCTCGCTTCTAGTAGCGCTAAGATCGTCTTTGTTAAACAAGTGACACCTAATCTTATTTCAAGAAGCGCTTGAGTTTTAGACAAGGGTAAAGGACCTATGGTTTGAGAAAAAACTGAATGTTCGGGGAAGAAAGCCTGGACCTCGGGAAAAAGGCTAGAAAACGACCACTCGTTAGAAATCTCCGGCCGATGCTTCAAAGCCTCATTTAGAATACCAACCTGAAGAGATCAAGACCGAACCATCGAGAATTTTCGGAAGAGATACACTCGTGAGAGATATTCTGTTGAAAAAGACCAAGTCCGGGATTCTTGAAAGACCCCAATTTCAAAGATAAAAACCCAAAACCCCACTTGCCTAAGGGTAAAAAGGTTTCTGAACCCAAGTCACAGAGACAAAGACCAATTTGCACAAAAGCTAAAGCACTTGAACAAAAGGCTGTGCCCCAAGAAGAACTCTAAGGCTCATGTTCATGCTAAGGGTGGCACTCATACACAGGATACTGTCAAGGCACCTAGAGTGGTGAATGTGTATGTAGATGTCTATGGAAGACAAATCAGCCACTCTAAAGTAATTAGAGTTGTTAGGCAAATTTGGATTCAAAAGGTGTTAACTCCGGTAGGACCTACACCAAATGGGTACCTAAGAACTGATTTGTTTTAAGGTGAAAGACAAAAGAACCTTTGAGTCAATGAAGACAACATAACACTGATGAGTGGAAATGAATTGGCTCCTGCTGTATGGTATCTTGACAGTGGGTGTTCAAGACATATGACAGGATATAAGCAAATACTCACTGACTATGTTGAGCAAAAAGCCCCTCAGATCACATTTGGAGACAATTCGAAGGACATGGAAGGATATGGAACTCTTGAAGTTGATTCTGTTCATATCCATGGTGTTTTCATATGTGTTTGGTTTAAAAAGCATAACTTGTTTTTCTATAAGCCAATTCTAGGACAAAGGATTCAATGTTGAGTTCTCAAAGAACTTATGCTATGTGAAAGACAATACTTCACGAAAATTCTCCGACCGGTACTCTTAGAAAAAAATGTGTATCTTCTGTCGATTGGAGTTCAACTCCTAAAGATACATGTTTGGTTGCAAAAAGTTCCACTGATACCAGTTGGTTGTGGCACAAAAGGATGAATCACTTGAACTTCAAAACCCTGAACAAACTTGCAAGATTAACACTTGTGTGAGGTCCCGATTTGAGGATTATTCATGAAGCGGAAGACTCGTGTAATGCATATAAAAAGCAGGGGTGAGGGCGAGTGATTCTAATTTTTTGCCTTTTAAACCATGTGATGTGTTTGCTTATAATCAAATGCATATGGCAAGTAAGAACATAAGCGAAAAGAACACACGATTTTATAGTGGATTGAGACTTAAGCAAATCCTACATCCACTCTTCCCTATCGCTAGGGCACCAACTTAACCCTCTTAACCAACTGGACTTAGTTTAACGTGTTAGTCCAACACCCAACAGATGTTTCTAAGAGTTCACACTCAAAGCGGGACTTATCACCCTCACGGGATCACCTATAGATGTTTCTGGGGAGTTCACACTCAAAGCGGGACTTATCTCCCTCACGAGATTGCTATAGATGTTCTGGGAGTTCACCTCAAGCGGGACTTATCTCCCCTCACGGGATTGCCAATAGATGTTCTACCGGAGTTCACACTCACCGCAAACTTAACCTATCAAACCGATTTGGGTAAGGTTTGTTTGGTTTCAAGCTCGGTTTGAGATTTTCCCTTACATTTGTTTAGCCTCGATGTTAAGGATGGGAAAATCTCTCTAAGCTTAGGATATTACATTTGTGCTTAGATCTAGGGTAGAACACTCTTGAATATATCGTGTATTTCTTGCTTAGTGTTCTATGGTGGAAATGCTAGATGATTTGGCTCAAGTAGCTTCAATGGTGTTTTCACGCATTTCACACACTTCCACTCTTCCGAATAATGAAGGAAGAACTTGTATTTATAGTGTGGATTTGAATGTTACCGTTTGGAGAATCACATTCAAATCCATACTATTACGTAACTTTTTTGACTTTTTTCGGGGCTTGTTGTCTTCCTCTCATTGGTCCACGTCGGTGAATCTAACCGGCTATATTCTTGAGTTTTTCTTACGAGTCTCGGGATCTTGATTCTATCGAGCCTTGAGTTATCGAGCCTTTATCCCGAGCCTTGAGTTAATCTGAGCCTCAGTCTTCAAAATGACATACCGAGTCTCGAGTTTCTTGATTTGAGACTTCTCTTGGCCGGACCTTATGCGATCCGCATCTCCAACACCATCGGGAACTGCGAGTTCGGCTCTTCCCCGAATCGAGACATCGACCCTAGGTCACATTGACTCAAAGTATCGATTTCTTCTTTAATCGATCTGATCAGCTTTTTCGATCCAATCATCATACTCGAGATAGCATCATGTCAAGACATCGAGTTAGCATATCGGTTTATCATATCTGATCTCGATCAGTCTCATCTGCTCCTCTTCATATCTGATCTCGATCACGTCTCGTCTGCAACCTCGTCTGATCTCGATCATCTACTTCTGATTTTGTGAGTTCCCCCTCAATTTGTTCTCTCGTTCCCCCTTAACTTGTTATCTGTAGATTAGCTTAAAAACACAAGTTGATAATGTTTTGGCATAATTCATCAAAACTAAAATATCCCAACAATTTCCGCCTTTTTGATAATGATGCCAAAACATTAACATATATGCATTTTTATAGAAATGGGGTTTTTGTTTTAAAAGATCAGTTCAGATGGTCACATTAAAAACTTGTGAACTTTTGAACTCCGGCTCTGATACCAATTGATGGTATTAGTACAGATGCTCACATTTGAAAAATAGTGACCAGTGACCTTTTGAACAACCCGCTCAAATACCACTTGATGGTATCAGTACAGATGTTCATATTGAAAAATAGTGACCTTTTGAACTCCCCGCTCTGATACCAATTATGAGGTATCATTACAGATGTTCACATTAAAAAACAGTGACCTTTTGAACTCCCCGCTTTGATACCAATTGTGAGGTCCCGATTTGAGGGTTACCCATGTGCGCGGAAGACTCGTGTAATGCATATAAAAACAGGGGTGAGGGCAGAGTGATTCTAATTTTTGCCTTTTAAACCATGTGATGTGTTTGCTTATAATCAAATGCATATGGCAAGTAAGAACATAAAGCAGTAAAGAACACACGATTTTATAGTGGTTCAGACGAAACCCGTCCTACATCCACTCTTCCCTATCAGCAGGGGAACAACCTTAACCTACTTAACCAACTGGACTTAGTTTAACGTGTTAGTCCAACACCCAACAGATGTTTACCGATTTCACACTCAAACGGGACTTATCACCCTCACGGGATCGCCTATAGATGTTTACCGAGTTCACACTCAAACGGGACTTATCTCCCTCACGAGATTGCCTATAGATGTTTAACGAGTTCACACTCAAACGGGACATATCTCCCTCACGGGATTGCCTATAGATGTTTATCGAGTTCACACTCACCTGCAAACTTAACCTATCAAACTGATTTGGGTAAGGTTTGTTTGGTTTCCAACTGGTTTGAGATTTTCCCTTACATTTGTTTAGCCTCAATACTAAGGATGGGAAAATCTCTCTAAGCTTAGGATATTACATTTGTGCTTAGATCTAGGGTAGAACACTCTTGAATATATGCGTGTATTTCTTGCTTAGTGTTCTATGGTGGAAATGCTAGATGATTTGGCTCCGTAGCTTCAATGGTGTCACGCATTTCACACACTTCCACTCTTCTCGAATAATGAAGGAAGAACTTGTATTTATAGTGTGGATTTGAATGTTACCGTTTGAGAGAATCACATTCAAATCCATACTATTCTGTAGCTTTTTGCAGCTTTTTCAGGCTTGTTGTCTTCCTCTCATTGGTCCACGTCAGCTGAATCTAACGGCTATATTCTTCAGTTTCTTCTGAGTCTCAGGATCTTCAGTTCTATCTGAGCCTTCAGGTTATCTGAGCCTTTATCTGAGCCTTCAGGTTATCTGAGCCTCAGGTCTTCAGTGACATACTGAGTCTCAGGTTTCTTGATTCAGCAGACTTCTCTTGAGCGGACCTTGTCTGATCAGGCATACTGACACTCAGGCTTACTGAGTTCAGCTCTTCTGAATTCAGACATCCTGACCCTTAGGTCACATTAACTCAGGCTATCTGATTTCTTCTTTGCCTGATCTGATCAGCTCGACTGATTAGATCATCATATCAGGATAGCATCATGTCAGTACATCAGGTTAGCATATCAGTTTATCATATCTGATCTCGATCACGTCTGATCTCGATCAGTCTCATCTGCTCCTATTCATATCTGATCTCGATCACGTCTCGTCTGCAACCTCGTCTGATCTCGATCATCTACTTCTGATTTCGTGAGTTCCCCCTCAATTTGTTCTCTCGTTCCCCCTTAACTTGTTATCTGTAGATTAGCTTCAAAAAACACAAGTTGATAATGTTTTGGCATAATTCATCAAAACTAAAATATCCCAACAATTTCCGCCTTTTTGATAATGATGCCAAAACATTAACATATATGCATTTTTATAGAAATGGGGTTTTTGTTTTAAAAGATCAGTTCAGATGGTCACATTAAAAACTTGTGAACTTTTGAACTCCGGCTCTGATACCAATTGATGGTATTAGTACAGATGCTCACATTTGAAAAATAGTGACCAGTGACCTTTTGAACAACCCGCTCAAATACCACTTGATGGTATCAGTACAGATGTTCATATTGAAAAATAGTGACCTTTTGAACTCCCCGCTCTGATACCAATTATGAGGTATCATTACAGATGTTCACATTAAAAAACAGTGACCTTTTGAACTCCCCGCTTTGATACCAATTGTGAGGTCCCGATTTGAGGGTTACCCATGTGCGCGGAAGACTCGTGTAATGCATATAAAAACAGGGGTGAGGGCAGAGTGATTCTAATTTTTGCCTTTTAAACCATGTGATGTGTTTGCTTATAATCAAATGCATATGGCAAGTAAGAACATAAAGCAGTAAAGAACACACGATTTTATAGTGGTTCAGACGAAACCCGTCCTACATCCACTCTTCCCTATCAGCAGGGGAACAACCTTAACCTACTTAACCAACTGGACTTAGTTTAACGTGTTAGTCCAACACCCAACAGATGTTTACCGATTTCACACTCAAACGGGACTTATCACCCTCACGGGATCGCCTATAGATGTTTACCGAGTTCACACTCAAACGGGACTTATCTCCCTCACGAGATTGCCTATAGATGTTTAACGAGTTCACACTCAAACGGGACATATCTCCCTCACGGGATTGCCTATAGATGTTTATCGAGTTCACACTCACCTGCAAACTTAACCTATCAAACTGATTTGGGTAAGGTTTGTTTGGTTTCCAACTGGTTTGAGATTTTCCTTTACATTTGTTTAGCCTCAATACTAAGGATGGGAAAATCTCTCTAAGCTTAGGATATTACATTTGTGCTTAGATCTAGGGTAGAACACTCTTGAATATATGCGTGTATTTCTTGCTTAGTGTTCTATGGTGGAAATGCTAGATGATTTGGCTCCGTAGCTTCAATGGTGTCACGCATTTCACACACTTCCACTCTTCTCGAATAATGAAGGAAGAACTTGTATTTATAGTGTGGATTTGAATGTTACCGTTTGAGAGAATCACATTCAAATCCATACTTATTCTAGCTTTTGCCTTTTTTTCGGGCTTGTTGTCTTCCTCTCATTGGTCCACGCCAAATTTGAATCTACTTGGCTATATTCTTGATTTCTTCCGAGTCTCGGGATCTTGATTCTATCGAGCCTTGAGTTATCTCGAGCCTTTATCGAGCCTTGAGTTATCGAGCCTCGGTCTTGATGAGATCTTGAGTCTCGGTTTCTTGATTGACCAGACTTCTCTTGGCGGACCTTATGCGATCGGGCATCTTGACTTTCGAACTTCTTGAGTTGGCTCTTTGAATGAGACATCGACCGCTTAGGGTCATATTAACTTTCAATTATATCGATTTCTTCTTTGCGAATCGATCGGCTCGGTGATTAGATCATCATATCGAGATAGCATCATGTAAATTTTATCGGAGTTAGCATATCGGTTTATCATATCGATCTCGATCACGTCGATCTCGTCGATCTCATCTGCTCCTATTCATATCTGATCTCGATCACGTCTCGTCTGCAACCTCGTCTGATCTCGATCATCTACTTCTGATTTCGTGAGTTCCCCCTCAATTTGTTCTCTCGTTCCCCCTTAACTTGTTATCTGTAGATTAGCTTCAAAAAACACAAGTTGATAATGTTTTGGCATAATTCATCAAAACTAAAATATCCCAACAATTTCCGCCTTTTTGATAATGATGCCAAAACATTAACATATATGCATTTTTATAGAAATGGGGTTTTTGTTTTAAAAGATCAGTTCAGATGGTCACATTAAAAACTTGTGAACTTTTGAACTCCGGCTCTGATACCAATTGATGGTATTAGTACAGATGCTCACATTTGAAAAATAGTGACCAGTGACCTTTTGAACAACCCGCTCAAATACCACTTGATGGTATCAGTACAGATGTTCATATTGAAAAATAGTGACCTTTTGAACTCCCCGCTCTGATACCAATTATGAGGTATCATTACAGATGTTCACATTAAAAACGGTGACCTTTTGAACTCCCGCTTTGATACCATTTGTGAGGTCCGATTTGAGGGTTACCCATGTCTTGCGGAAGACTTCGTGTAATGCATATAAAAAGCGAGGGTGAGGCGAGTGATTCTAATTTTTGCCTTTTAAACCATGTGATGTGTGTTTGCTTATAATCAAATGCATATGGCAAGTAAGAACATAAAGCGAAGAAGAACACACGATTTTATAGTGGTTCGATTTAAAACCCTTCCTACATCCACTCTTCCTATCGCTAGGGGAACAACCTTAACCTACTTAACCAACTGGACTTAGTTTAACGTGTTAGTCAACACCCAACAGATGATTATTGAAGTTCAAACTCAAACGGGACTTATCACCCTCACGGGATCGCTTTATAGATGTTTCACGAAGTTCACACTCAAGCGGGACTTATCCCTCACGAGATTGCTATAGATGTTCTGGGAGTTCAAACTCAAGCGGGACTTATCTCCCTCACGGGATTGCCTATAGATGTTTTTCGAGTTCACACTCACCGCAAACTTAACCTATCAAACCGATTTGGGTAAGGTTTGTTTGGTTTTCAAGCTGGTTTGAGATTTTCCCTTACATTTGTTTAGCCTCAATCTAAGGATGGGAAAAATATCTCTAAACTTAGGATATTACATTTGTGCTTAGATTTAGGGTAGAACACTCTTGAATATATCGTGTATTTCTTGCTTAGTGTTCTATGGTGGAAATGCTAGATGATTTGGCTCGTAGCTTCAATGGTATTTTCACGCATTTCACACTTCCTCTTCCAGAATAATGAAGGAAGAACTTGTATTTATAGTGTGGATTTGAATGTTACAGATTGGAGAGAATCACATTCAAATCCATATTATTCTATAACTTTTTGCGACTTTTTTGGGTTTGTTGTCTTCCTCTCATTGGTCACGTCAATTTGAATCTAACAATTTATATTCTTGATTTCTTACGAGTCTCGGGATCTTGATTATCGAGCCTTGGTTATCTGAGCATCCGAGCCTTGAGTTATCGAGCTGCGGGTTATCGAGCCTCGAGGTCTTGATAATATCTTGAGTCTCGGGTTTCTTGATTATTGAGACTTCTCTTGGCCGGACCTTATCTCGATCGCGCGACACTTTCGAGGCTTCTTGAGTTCAGCTCTTCTAAATTCAGACATCCTGACCCTTAGGGCATATTGACTCAGGCTATCTGATTTCTTCTTTGACTGATCTGATCAGATCGACTAATCAGATCATCATATCAGGATAGCATGATGTAAGTACATCAGGTTAGCATATCAGTTTATCATATCTGATCTCGATCACGTCTGATCTCGATCAGTCTCATCTGCTCCTCTTCATATCTGATCTCGATCACGTCTCGTCTGCAACCTCGTCTGATCTCGATCATCTACTTCTGATTTCGTGAGTTCCCCCTCAATTTGTTCTCTCGTTCCCCCTTAACTTGTTATCGTAGATTTAGCTTCCAAAAAACAAGTTGATAATGTTTTTGGCATAATTCATCAAAACTAAAATATCCCAACAATTTCCCCCTTTTTGATAATGATGCCAAAACATTAACATATAAGCATTTTTTCAGAAACGGGGTTTTTGTTTTAAAAGATCAATTCAGATGGTCACATTAAAAACTTGTGAACTTTTGAACTCCGGCTCTGATACCAATTGATGGTATCAGTACAGATGCTCACATTTGAAAAACAGTGACCAGTGATCTTTTGAACAACCCGCTCAAATACCACTTGATGGTATCAGTACATATGTTCATATTGAAAAACAGTGACCTTTTGAACTCCCCGCTCGATACCAATTATGAGGTATCGAGTCTGGATGTTCACATTAAAAAACGGTGACCTTTTGAACTCCCGCTTTGATACCAATTGTGAGGTCGATTTGAGGATTACCCATGTCTTGGCGGAAGACTCGTGTAATGCATATAAAAACAGGGGTGAGGGCAGAGTGATTCTAATTTTTGCCTTTTAAACCATGTGATGTGTTTTTGCTTATAATCAAATGCATATGGCAAGTAAGAACATAAAGCAATAAAGAACACACGATTTTATAGTGGTTCCATTTAAAACATCCACGATTTTATGGGGAACAACCTTAACCTACTTAACCAAGCTGGACTTAGTTTAACGTGTTAGTCAACACCCTGAAGCGGGACTCAAATCGGGACTTATCACCCTCACGGGATCGCTTTATAGATGTTTCTGGAGTTCACACTCAAAGCGGGACTTATCTCCCTCATGAGATTGCCTATAGATGTTTGGGAGTTCACCCTCAAAGCGGGACTTATCTCCCTCACGGGATTGCCTATAGATGTTTACCGAGTTCACACTCACCTACAAACTTAACCTATCAAACTGATTTGGGTAAGGTTTGTTTGGTTTCCAACTGGTTTGAGATTTTCCCTTACATTTGTTTAGCCTCAATGTTAAGGATGGGAAAATCTCTCTAAGCTTAGGATATTACATTTGTGCTTAGATCTAGGGTAGAACACTCTTGAATATATGCGTGTATTTCTTGCTTAGTGTTCTATGGTGGAAATGCTAGATGATTTGGCTCCGTAGCTTCAATGGTGTTTTCACGCATTTCACACACTTCCACTCTTCCCGAATAATGAAGGAAGAACTTGTATTTATAGTGTGGATTTGAATGTTACCGTTGGAGAGAATCACATTCAAATCCATACTATTCTGTAGCTTTTTGCAGCTTTTTCAGGCTTGTTGTCTTCCTCTCATTGGTCCACGTCAGCTGAATCTAACGGCTATATTCTTCAGTTTCTTCTGAGTCTCAGGATCTTCAGTTCTATCTGAGCCTTCAGTTTATCTGAGACTTTATCTGATCCTTCAGGTTATCTGAGCCTCAGGTCTTCAGTGACATACTGAGTCTCAGGTTTCTTGATTCAGCAGACTTCTCTTGAGCGGACCTTGTCTGATCACGCATACTGACACTCAGGCTTACTGAGTTCAGCTCTTCTGAATTCAGACATCCTGACCCTTAGGTCACATTAACTCAGGCTATCTGATTTCTTCTTTGCCTGATCTGATCAGCTCGACTGATTAGATCATCATATCAGGATAGCATCATGTCGGTACATCAGGTTAGCATATCAGTTTATCATATCTGATCTCGATCATGTCTGATCTCGATCAGTTTCATCTGCTCCTATTCATATCTGATCTCGATCACGTCTCGTCTGCAACCTCGTCTGATCTTGATCATCTACTTCTAATTTCGTGAGTTCCCCCTCAATTTGTTCTCTCGTTCCCCCTTAACTTATTATCTGTAGATTAGCTTCAAAAACACAAGTTGATAATGTTTGGCATAATTCATCAAAACTAAAATATCCCAACAATTTCCGCCTTTTTGATAATGATGCCAAAACATTAACATATATGCATTTTTACAGAAACAGGGTTTTTGTTTTAAAAGATCAGTTCATATGGTCACATTAAAAACTTGTGAACTTTTGAACTCCGGCTCTGATACCAATTGATGGTATCAGTACAGATGCTCACATTTGAAAAATAGTGACCAGTGACCTTTTGAACAAACCGCTCAAATACCACTTGATGGTATCAGTACAGATGTTCATATTGAAATACAGTGACCTTTTGAACTCCCCGCTCTGATACCAATTATGAGGTATCAGTACAGATGTTCACATTAAAAAACAGTTACCTTTTGAACTCCCCGCTTTGATACCAATTGTGAGGTCCCGATTTGAGGATTACCCATGTGCGCGGAAGACTCGTGTAATGCATATAAAAACAGGGGTGAGGGCAGAGTGATTCTAATTTTTGCCTTTTAAACCATGTGATGTGTTTGCTTATAATCAAATGCATATGGCAAGTAAGAACATAAAGCAGTAAAGAACACACGATTTTATAGTCAACACCCAACCGGATGTTTCTAGAGTTCACACTCAAGCGGGACTTATCACCCCTCGGGATCGCTTTATAGATGTTTACAGGAGTTCACACTCAAGCGGGACTTATCTCCCTCACAAGATTGCCTATAGATGTTTACGAGTTCACCCTCAAAGCGGGACTTATCTCCCTCACGGGATTTTATAGATGTTTCTGGGGTAAACACTCACCTGCAAACTTAACCTATCAAACTGATTTGGGAAAGGTTTGTTTGGTTTCCAACTGGCTTGAGATTTTCCCTTACATTTGTTTAGCCTCATTGCTAAGGATGGGAAAATCTCTCTATGCTTAGGATATTGCATTTGTGCTTAGATCTAGGGTAGAACACTCTTGAATATATGCGTGTATTTCTTGCTTAGTGTTCTATGGTGGAAATCTTTAGATGATTTGGCTCCGTAGCTTCAATGGTATTTTCACGCATTTCACACACTTCCACTCTTCCCGAATAATGAAGGAAGAACTTGTATTTATAGTGTGGATTTGAATGTTACCGTTGGGAGAATCACATTCAAATCCATACTATTCTATAAGCTTTTGCGGCTTTTTCGGGCTTGTTGTCTTCCTCTCATTGGTCGCGTCAATTTGAATCTTGGTATATTCTTCAATTTCTTACGAGTCTCGGGAT
Source organism: Stenogyne calaminthoides (assembly GCA_037126765.1). Taxonomy (NCBI): domain Eukaryota; kingdom Viridiplantae; phylum Streptophyta; class Magnoliopsida; order Lamiales; family Lamiaceae; genus Stenogyne; species Stenogyne calaminthoides. The sequence goes on from JBBCBC010000014.1 coordinate 12,424,651, forward strand.
CTTGATTTCTATCCGAGCCTTGAGTTATCTCGAGCATCCCGAGCCTTGAGTTATCGAGCCTTTATCTCGAGCTGCGGGTTATCGAGCCTCGGTCTTGATGACATCTTGTGTCTCGGGTTTCTTGATTGGCGGGAGACTTCTCTTGGCGGACCTTGTGCGATCGCATCTCACCGACACTTTCGGGCTTTTCGAGTTCAGCTCTTGAATCGGACATCGACCCTTAGGACACATTGATTTCGAAATTTATCGATTTCTTCTTTTGATCGATCCGATTTCGATGATCGAGATCATCTCCTCGAGATAGCATCATGTCAGTACATCAGGTTAGCATACCAGTTTATCATATCTGATCTCGATCAGTCTCATCTGCTCCTCTTCATATCTGATCTCGATCACGTCTCGTCTGCAACCTCGTCTGATCTCGATCATCTACTTCTGATTTTGTGAGTTTCCCCTCAATTTGTTCTCTCGTTCCCCCTTAACTTGTTATCTGTAGATTAGCTTAAAAACACAAGTTGATAATGTTTTGGCATAATTCATCAAAACTAAAATATCCCAACAATTTCCCCCTTTTTGATAATGATGCCAAAACATTAACATATAAGCATTTTTCCAGAAACGGGGTTTTTGTTTTAAAAGATCAATTCAGATGGTCACATTAAAAACTTGTGAACTTTTGAACTCCGGCTTTGATACCAATTGATGGTATCACTACAGATGCTCACATTTGAAAAATAGTGACCAGTGACCATTTGAACAACCCGCTCAAATACCACTTGATAGTATCAGTACAGATGTTCAAATTGAAAAACAGTGACCTTTTGAACTCCCCTCTTTGATACCAATTATGAGGTATCAGTACAGATGTTCACATTAAAAAACAGTGACCTTTTGAACTCCCCCGCTCTGATACCAATTGTGAGGTCCCGATTTGAGGATTACCCATGTGCGCGGAAGACTCGTGTAATGCATATAAAAACAGGGGTGAGGGCAGAGTGATTCTAATTTTTGCCTTTTAAACCATGTGATGTGTGTTTTGCTTATAATCAAATGCATATGGCAAGTAAGAACATAAAGAAGTAAAGAACACACGATTTTATAGTGGTTCAAACGAAACCCGTCCTACATCCACTCTTCCCTATCAGCAGGGGCACCAACTTAACCTACTTAACCAACTGGACTTAGTTTAACGTGTTAGTCCAACACCCAACAGATGTTTATCGAGTTCACACTCAAACGGGACTTATCACCCTCACGGGATCGCCTATAGATGTTTACCGAGTTCACACTCAAACGGGACTTATCTCCCTCACGAGATTGCCTATAGATGTTTATGAGAGTTCACCTCAAAGCGGGACTTATCTCCCTCACGGGATTACTATAGATGTTTCTGGGAGTTCACACTCACCGCAAACTTAACCTATCAAACTGATTTGGGTAAGGTTTGTTTGGTTTCCAACTGGTTTGAGATTTTCCCTTACATTTGTTTAGCCTCAATGCTAAAGATGGGAAAATCTCTCTAAGCCTTAGATCTAAGGTAGAACTCTCTTGAATATATGTGTGTATTTCTTGCTTAGTGTTCTATGGTGGAAATGCTAGATGATTTGGCTCCGTAGCTTCAATGGTGTTTTCACGCATTTCACACACTTCCACTCTTCCCGAATAATGAAGGAAGAACTTGTATTTATAGTGTGGATTTGAATGTTATCGTTGGAGAGAATCACATTCAAATCCATACTATTCTGTAGCTTTTTGCAGCTTTTTCAGGCTTGTTGTCTTCCTCTCATTGGTCCCGTAAATTTGAATCTAATTTATATTCTTGATTTCTTACGAGTCTCGGGATCTTGATTCTATCGAGCCTTGAGGTTATCGAGCCTTGGGTTATCTCGAGCCTTTATATCGAGCCTTGAGTTATCTCGAGCCTCGGGTCTTGATGACATCTTGAGTCTCAGGTGTCTTGATTCAGCAGACTCTTCTTAAGCGGACCTTTGTACGTCGGGCATCTTGACACTCGGGCTTCGAGTTCGGCTCTTACGAATTCGGACATCGACCCTTAGGTCACATGCTTTCGGGCTTTCGATTTCTTCTTTTGCGATCGATTTTGAGTGATCAGATCATCATATCTTCAGATCAACATATCAGGATAGCATCAGGTCAGTACATCAGGTTAGCATATCAGTTTATCATATCTAATCTTGATCACGTCTGATCTCGATCAGTCTCATCTGCTCCTCTTCATATTTGATCTCGATCACGTCTTGTCTGTAGCCTCGTCTGATCTCGATCATCTACTTCTGATTTCGTGGGTTCCCCCTCAATTTGTTCTCTTGTTCCCCCTTTACTTGTTATCTGTAGATTAGCTTCAAAAACACAAGTTGATAATGTTTTGACATAATTCATCAAAACTAAAATATCCAACAACTTGTGAGGGGGTTACCAAATGAAGTGTTCAGTAAAGAACATATTTGTGATGCTTGTCAAAAAAGGAAAACAAATCAGAGCATCTTTCAAAAGCAATGTAGATGTTTCTACTGAAAGAATACTTCAACTGTTACATATGGATCTCTTTGGTCCAGTAACACCTGTGAGCACAAACGGCAGAAAATATACACTTGTGGTAGTTGATGACTACTCTAGATACACATGGGTCATATTCTTACTCAGTAAGAAAGAGACTTAGACAAAACTGCCTGAACTACTGAAAATGCTCAGTACTGAAAATAATCTGAGTGTTGTCAAAATCAGATCAGTTAAAGGAACTGAGTTTATCAATCATATTATATCTGATTATTGTGCAACAAATGGAATAACTCATGAAACAACAGCTGCAAGGACCCCACAACAAAATGGTGTTGCTGAAAGAAGAAATAGGACTCTAAAAGAAGCTTCAAGGACAATGATTGCTGAAGCTGATATTCCTAAAAGATTTTGAAATTTGAAAAGTTATCAACCTTTGCATGCTATTCTCAGAACAGATCCATGCTGACCAAGAACCAAGGAAAAATTCCATATGAGCTGTGGAATGAAAGGAAGCCTCTTGTTTCTTTCTTTCGTGTGTTTGGTTGCAAGTGTTTCATACACAATAATGGTAAAGATAAGTTGAAAACTTTTGATAGCAAAGCTGATGAAGGGATATTCTTAGGGTATTCTGAAGTCAGTAAAGCCTTCAGAGTTTACAACTGTAGGACTCTTATTGTGGAAGAAACACCTCATGTTGTTTTTTTATGAATCTACTTATGTTCAGAAGAAACAGGAACATGCCTCAGGAGAACTGACCAAGAGAATCACCAGACTTAGCCTGAAAAAGAATGATAAAACATCCTCTGAACCTAAAAAGAAGAAGTCAGTTACTTTCTATGAATGGAGTGAATCAGACTCAGACAAATAAGTTCAGGATGGAAAAACTCAGGATGGTGAGACTCAGGATGGAAATTCTCCACTGAAGGAAAGACAACACACTAAAGCTGACCAATCTGAACTGATAAAAGTTCAGACTCGGGATGTAATGCCGATGAAGATGTGGTCACAGCTGAGGCAAATTCTGAATCTATCAACCAAAGGGGAACAAATGTCTCTGACAATGTTCTGAATGGAATTTCCCCTGAGGAAGATGATTCCCTTTCTCCTTTTCTGTTGTTCCCTAAATTTAATGAACTGCCTGAACCTAACATTTATGATGTTGAGGATACTATTGAAGGGGGAACATCTAGGAGAAGATGGTTGGATAGTCATCCTACAAGTCAGATTGTGGGTGATCTATCAGATGGTGTCAAAATAAGAAGGTTCCATGGAGAAAGTGCTCTATTATGCTGCTTCCTATCTGAAAAAGAACCTACTGAAATTGAAGAAGATCTACAAGATTCATTTTGGATTACTGCCATGCAAGAAGAGCTGAATCAGTTCTCAAGGAATGAAGTTTGGGAGCTAGTGGATAGACCTTAGAGGCACAATGTGATTGGAACCAAGTGGGTGTTCAAGAATAAGAGAGATGAAAACAACAACATTGTAAGAAACAAGGCAAGGCTAGTTGCACAAGGTTATTCCCAAGAAGAAGGCTTGGATTATGATGAAACCTTTGCACTGTGTTCCAAGACTAGAAGCCATCGAGTTGTATCTTGCATATCTTTGCCCACATGAAATTCACGGTCTATCGGATGGATGTGAAAAGTGCATTTTGAATGGTGTGCTTAAGGAAGAGGTTTATGTGGAACAACCTCCTGGGTTTGAACATATAATGACCAAGTTTCTGTGCTCGGGAAAGCCTTGTATGGTCTTAAGCAAAGACACCGAGCATGGTATGATACCCTTTCTCGGTTTCTTCTTGACCATGGTTTTATCAAAGGAACTGTTGATAAGGACCTTGTTCGAGGATAGAAGATGGGAAAGATATCTTACTTGTTGATTTATGTAGATGACATCATATTTGGATCTCCAAATCATCGGTTGTGTGAAAAGTTTTCTACCCCGATGAAAGGAAAGTTTGAGATGTCAATGATGGGGAGATGAATTTCTTTCTTGGACTTGGTGAAACAAACTAAGGAAGGAATTTTCATCAATCAAGCAAAGTACACGGAGATCCGATTGCAAAGTATGGTGTATGAGATTGCAATGCGATTAGAATTCCCATGAATACTAACTACAAGATGGATCGATCTCGAATGCAAATCGAAGAAATCACACCGATTATAGAGGATCATTGGATCATTGCTATATCTCACTGACAAGTAGGCCCGATATAACATTTCTTTGTCGGGATATGTGCAAGATACCAAGCTAATCCTAAAAATTTAGTCACATGGAGGCCGCCAAAAAGATTCTGAAATATCTTAAAGGCTTTGTGAATAGAGGATTATGGTATCGATTGATGATAACCTTGAATTAACCGGGTTATTGGGATCTTTGATTATGGAGGATGTAGAATTGATGGGAAGTCTACCACGGGAACTTGTCAATTTCTTAGAAGTAAGTCGATATCATGGTTTTCAAAAAGCAGACCTCAATAGCAACCAAAGACTATCAATTTGAATACATACGGTCGCAGGAATTTCATTGTGCCATGATTCTTTGGCTCGATCAACAATTGAGGGATTATAAGATTATAGTCAATGAAGTACCTATATTTTGTGATAATAATAGTGTTATTGCTATTACACAAAATTGATTATTGCACACCGAGATGTAAGCATGTTGATATCGGACATCACTTCATCGTAAATCATGTTGAGAAAGAAAGATCTGAGGATGGAGAAAATTCATACCGATAAGAGAGTGCGATATCTTGACTAAACCTTTGCATTTGAATCAAGATTTGAGGAACTATCGGTTGAATTAGGGATGTTGGATCGGTGTATAGAGCAAATCGAAAAAATTGAAGGTTTTCGGATGCATGAATTTTCTCGAGGATTTTCTTGAGAAACTTCGAGGATAAAATTAAAAGAACTGAAATCGAGTCTTGGGAAACTCAGACATACTGAAGATCAATTACTCGATTATCATCTTGACCAAGATTTTTCGATATCATCTTGACCCGATTCGATTACTTCGATGTATCATCTTGACCTCGTTCAAGATTTTCGATTATTATCTTGACATTTTATCAAGGGCAAAACTCAGTAAGACTGATGGAGATATTAGTCTGAAGAAGTAATGACTCATGCAAAGCATTTATTGTCCAACTGAATCTCAGTAATCATTGGCAATAAATAACAAAACACCTGAAGGGAATGTTTGGGCGGGACCTTTGAAATACCGAAGAAAGTCAATGGTCTGCAGGAACAGTAATTAATTGAACTGTTCATTAATCACCAATAAGGTTAAATTGGCAGCGTATTATTCGTGAAATTGTCCTTTCATATACCCGATTTAGTCGGTGTTTAATCTCAACCGTTGATTTCTTCAATCTATACGATTTCCCACGAATCAAATTCTATATATTCATTGAGAATTCCCTCAAAGCCCCAATTTCATAGCCTTCATCTTCAAAACACTCTGCTTCTAAAAACCTCTTATTTGCCCAGAAACCCTTCATCATTCTCAAAACCCTTCACCCAAAAATTCCTCAAAATGATGTTCTCGGTTTACGATAAACTTGCCATTTCTAACAAGCCGTGGTACGAGTACGTTGTTTCCTCGAGAGCTCGTCGAATGCAATACATGAAGAAGATGCTTTGCACTTGATTCGATTGGCAAAGCTCACAAACCTGGTGGCGAATCAACCAGAGGCGGAATATTCAAAAGTGGTAATCAAATTTATCTCTAATTTGAAATTAGACGAGGAGGACTGTATAGAATCTCAAATTACAGTTTCTCATTTGGAGCATAGCTCAAATTATGTCGATTTTGTGAGGGAATTTTATATAATTCCTAAGAACCTTAATGACGTGTACGAGTTGAGTGATAGAGGAGAAGACCCTACAATGTATATGATGGGTAGGGAACAAGAGTATCTTGATAGGATTACAGAGCATCCTGTTAAGTTTGAGGCTACTCTAAATAAAAGGCATTTGAAGCCTAAATATAAAGTTTTGCTGGATATCGTGAGCAAATGTATAATGAGTCGGTCCGGCAGTTTTGAGCAAATTAGTACGCCGAAGCTGAGGTTAATGGTAGCTATTGAAGATTCACCCACCACCGCATTCAACACGTTGTGTTATTTAATCAGAGTGGTGAGTGACCAAGCAAAACAAGTCGAGAAGGAGAATGGTTCGGTTGTTATTAAAGGGAAAATCCTACATGCAACCAAGATAGCATTCATTCTGGAGATGTGCAGAGAAGAAGAAGACATCTTCGCCAATTCCTCACCCTTTCCAAAGTCAAAGATCCTTTTCAAGCCAACAACATCCAAGAAGACTTTGAAGGGAAGAAAAGAGAAGAAGGAGGAGACTACTGCAGAAGGAGTTGCTGAACAAGCCCATCAAGCCAGGGGGAAGGCTCTGATGGAGGTGAAGAGAGAAAAGGGAGAAGCCCTGAAGAAGAAAACACTGGCTCCTAAGCGCAGAAAAGTTCTAATTTCTACTGAGGAGGAGGTCAGTGAACCTGAGGAAGTCCAACCTGAGGGCCAGCAAGGACAAAAATTTCCATTGCAAGTACTGGCTCAGGTTGTGACTACTGCTCAAGAACAAACTGAGGAACAGGTGTTCTCTGAGGTTCTTGAAACATCTCTGAGCTCAGACAAGATTTCTCAGGAGATATTCAAGGGACCTCAGGTTTCTACTGAGGAGATGCCTGTTCAGACCTCAGAACAAACTGAGCCTCATGAGCTGCTGAATTTGGACATGCTCCTAAGTGAACCATTCTTAGATCCCTCAGCACCTGAAGCCATTCCTACTGAACCTGAAAGCCCGAAGCTGAAGAAGGGAGAGGCAGAAGAGACTGAGTGGCGCAGCAAGGGGGAACGATTCATTTTGGACAGGTACCCTGAGCTGAGCTCATATCCTGATCTTCAGGATCTCTTCTTTAGACTGAGGACCACAGTCTACATTCTGAACCAAACTCTGCCAGAGATGCTTAACATTGCCTCCTTCAGAGGAGAGGACTGGTGGAATGAAGAGACTGCAGTGCTGACTGAGTTCTCCGGGTTCAGGAAGACCAAGCTCCGGATGGAAGGTGCAGATTTTGACGAGCTGGTCAGGAAGAAGGTAGCTGAAAGGAGGGAAGCTGTTGTTGGTGCCTCGAGCTCAAAAGATCAAGATCAAGAAGGGGACCAACAAGGAAATGCTGAGCAGCAATCTCAAATGGAGAAAGATACTGATGTTGGTCAGCCTGATATCTCACATCCTCAGACTGAAGTTAGCACTCTTCAGGTAACTTTTGGCACTACTAAACATTGTGCCAAAGCTACTGAAGTTTCTATCTTTAATTCTGTTATGTCTGATATGAAGACTGAGGCTCAGGTGAAGACTGAAGCCCAGGTGGAGACTGAGGCTCAGGTGGAGCACCCAGCTCAGGAGAAACAACAAGTGATATATGCTCTAGAGATTGACTTCAGTCCTATAGTGGACAAGCTGGAGAAGGTGGTGCCAATGGTGGAAAAAGTTGCTCAAATTGAAGAAACATTGGCCAACCAATCCCAGAAGCTAGAGAACCTGAGTTCATCTTTAGACTTGATGCAGCTTCAGACATCTCTTGCTGACAAAATGACTGCCATAGAAGGGAAGGTAGATGGAGTCAAAGCTGAGCTGAATGCAGAGATGAAGCAAATGTATCAAGAGAGAACTTCATATCTTGAAGCCAAGTTGGTGGAGAAGAATGATCAATTGATCAAGAGTGTTGTTGAGGAAATGGGCTCCCTGCTCATGACCAAGATGACAGACATGCTGAAAGATGTATTCTCCAACTAGTTTGCACCGCTATCTAAAGAGTTCTTAGTGGCCAAGAACCATTTGATGAGGCTGGAAGAGGAGCATGATCAGTTGGCTGGAGAAGTGCGGTGTATCAGTAAAGAGCAATATCACATGGATACCGCACTGTCTCAACTTCTTCCAAGGTATGGTGCCAAAAAGGGGGAAAGGCCTGGTGGCAAGCTGAAGGAGTTGCTGGCTTATACCTTGAAGAAAAAGGCAGATAAGGAAGCTGAAAAAAAAATTCTTGCTAAAGCCTTAAAAGAAGTAGAAGCCACTGAGAAGCTCAAGTTCAAGCAAGATGAAGAGCCAATCTACACTCATGTCTCTGAGCAAACAATGCAGGAAGCTATTTCTGAAAAACTGAGTGGTAGAAAGAAGGTGGAAACATGCCAAGCCTATGCAAGGCAAGCCAAACCAATTAAGAGAAAGGTTGTGGCATTTATTGAACCAGAGAAGAAGAGAGCTAAAGCTTCAAAGACTACTCAAAGAAAATTGATCCTTGATTTTGAAGAGTCTGAAGAAGAAGCTGAAAAGGAAGTCTTCAACACAAGGAAAGCTCTGAAAACACTTCAAGTGGAAATAGAGAAGAAAACTGCTGCTTCTGTATCAGGAGTTCCTTTAATTAGGAAGAAGAAATAAGAAGAGCAGAAACGCATAAGTGGTTTCAAGAAGTTCCTGAGCAAGAGGAGGGGTACTGTTAAAGCTCAGAAGTGGCCGCACATTGATAAATGGATGCTTATCCAATTCAATGATGCCTGGGAAGAAATTAAGAGAACCTTCTGGTTCTACTATGAAGTTCTGAGGGAATGGAGGGGGACAAGCTCAGACACGAATGAAGCCTTCATTGATTACTTATTAACTTTCTATCCAAAGTACCTGCAGAGTTGGATTAACTCAACGGATGAAGGTAATGCACAGATTGTTGCCCCTGGTCCATATACCTACCTTGCTCCAAGACTAGAGAATGGCCTGGTGAATGAGACAACCATTTCTCAAGAGATTGCTCAGTATGTCATCCAACTTGGCCTGACAGGAAATAACCCAGATATCATCAAAGAAAGGGATGAACTGAAAAAGAGATATTATGGGATGTTCAACCTGGAGGTGCCTGAGGATGAGGTTGAAGAAGATTGAAGAGCTGATTGAAGATAGAAGACTGGAGACTGAAGACTGAAGACTCTTTGTACTTCTTTTGTTTTTGTTTTAATAATTTCATTGTACTCTGTAACTTCTATCTTACAATCAATGAAAACTTTATCTTTATGCTCAAAGATAATATCTCATTATCTTTTTACATGTCTTTAATATTTGATATCCCTTTGTGATGAAATTGTTGGAAGAATTTGCCATTCTTGGATTGTAATAGGAAAAACTGAAACCTGAGTATAGGTTAAGTGTTTTTGTAACAAGATGGTTTTGGCATCATTAAAAAGGGGGAAATTGTTGGGAAATGAATTTAATAAAGAAGATTTTGATTAGATCCCAAAACCCCTGAGTATGACATGTTCAGGATAATCTTGATAGTTGAGTCAGGATTTAGTTTAGAGTGTTCAGGATGTTATCTGCACCATGTATAGTCAGCAGATATAGATCAGGTTAGATTCTGAAGATCCTGAAGACTCAGTAAGTTTTCGAAGAAGTTTTCGAAGTTTGAAACTAAAGAAATCAAAAAAGATGAAATCGAGAAATCGAAGACTCGATGAAACTAAGAAACCAAGACTTCAAGATGAAATCGAGAAACCGAAGACTTCGATATATCGCCAAGATATATCTCACGAAGACTCGAGAAGACTCGAAGACTCAAGAGATCGAAGACACGAAGATATCAAGACCACGATGATTCTTGAAGACTTCATTAATCTACTAAATGCTCGATATAACTTTGAATGTTAGAGAGGCAATTGAATAATATCTATCTGAAGGCTACAAAACTGAGAAAAATGCGAATACTCAGAAAAATAGATATTGCCCAAGACATTCACATGCAGACAAAAGGAACTAAAACTAAGTGTTGTTAAGGTTATATCACTCAGAGATATTGACCAAAAAAAGAGCCGTTATGTTTTTGTCTACATTTTTCTTGAAGATAAGAACCAATCGGAAGAAGACAATTTGTATTTTATCGACATTTTGAAAGTGACAGTCAAGCATGTCAGTAGTACTATGTTCCAGACTGCAAAAAGTGGTGAGTGGCTACATGAAAGCATATTGCCTAAAACATGCAAGGGAGTATTCAAACCCTAAAAATAGCCGTTCATCAAACACCATAAGAGGAAACTCATGAAGCTATCTCCTCCAACGGATAGTTTTTCAAGAGTGACCTTGGTGATTGCCTATAAATACTAGTGACCCTCTACATTGAAGGTTACGGGAAATTTGTAAGCAACTCAAGAGCTCAATCTTATTATTGCAAATTGAAGCACTCGAAAACACAAGAATTTCCCAAGTGTTTCACATTGAAGAGAGCTCATTCACTAAGCCTAGTTTGATAAGATATATCCAAAGCTTAGTAGAGATATCCTAGCCTTTGCATTGTACTTATTGTAAAGGATATATCATCCTAGTTGGAAACCAACCAGAAACCCAAAACCCTTTGTAAGGTAGTTTGAGTGTGATTGTTGGTGAGTTGGAGTTGTAAAGAGTTAGTAAACTACATTGAGGTAGTCACAAAACTCTAGAGAAGAAGTGAGTAAACTATCTTGGATAGTCAGAAAGCTTGTGTGTGTTTGAGTAAGTAAACTACAGTTAGGTAGTCAGAAAACTCAAAGTAGAAAGGTTAGTAAACTAGATTGAGGTAGTCAGAAAACCTTAGGAAGTGGTTAAGGAATTTCTCTGAAGGTCGGAGAGAGTGGATGTAGGAGCTTGAGTCTCTGAACCACTATAATTCTTTGTGTTGTTTTTGCTTTACATCTTTGCATTGTTATCTGTTGCATGTTTTTCACTGAAAGCATTATTTACTGATATTCAGTTGGAACCAATCCACTAAACTTGCATCTAACTGATCACAACCTTAATCACTGATTCATTAAAAGGAAGGTTTTCGGCAAAGCTAAAAACGAGTATAAACTTAGGGCCATCCATTCTGCACACTTGAGTAGCTAGAACAGATAGTTACCAAACTGAACTAACTCTACTGAGGGTTCAGTAAGATAGTTATCGATCAGCATTTCGGGATCTCTGAAAAACTCAGGCTCAGTTGGGATAATCTGAGGCTTCTGAAAGCAGCTCAGGATCATTGTCTCAGGTAGACTTTGACTCATGGCGATCTGTGCTTCTCAGGGACAAATCATCAGGACAACCTGACCCATCTGACCTCAGTGAAAGAAAAGTTTTAAAAATCAGTGAACACGTGTATTCCCCCCCATACACGTGTGAGACTCGTTAGCACCGAGACCAATAGATAATTATCTAATCCAAGCTTCTCAGGATCTCTGATAAAACTCAGGATCAGTTGGGCTAATCTAAAGCTTCTGAAAGCTGCTCAGGATCACTGTCTTAGTAGACTTTGACTCAGGACAATTTGTGCTTCTCAGGGCAAAATTCTCAGGACATCCTGACCCTTCTGATCTCAGTAAAGAAAAAGTTTTAAAAACACTGAACACGTGTATTCCCCCCCATACACGTGTAAGACTCGTTTGCACCAGAACCAACAAGTGGTATCAGAGCAGTGGTTCATTTTGACCACTTGCTTTGGTAGCCATAATCTCATTTGCTGAAAGACTTTGGTGGTCTACTGAATAGATCTTACTGCTGATATCTTACAAGGCTCATTCATCATGCCTTCTAAGAAACTTCCTATGTTCTCTGTTGAGATCTATGACCTATGGAGATTGAGAATGAAGACACATCTGTATTCTAAGCATGAAAGAATGTGGAGAGTGGTTTCTCAAGGACCATTTAAGTACACTGTTGTGAATCCCAGAGTCACTGGTGCTGAGAGGGATGATCCCAAAAAATGAATTTCCTAAACTGATGACTAACTTACTCCTGATGAGAGAAAGTTAGTCAATTTGGACTATATTGCTAAAGATACTCTATATAGCACTATTGATGATGGTGTTATGGGAATGATTTCTCACTGTGAAACTGCTAAAGAAATATGGGACACACTTGCTATCATGTGTCAAGGCACAAATCATAATAAAGAGAACAAACTTTCTGTTGCCATTTGCAAAGTTTGACAGCTTTGAAATGGAAGATGGTGAATCCATTGACAAATTGGAAGTCAGATTCACTAGCATCATGAATGATCTGAATGCTCTTGGGAAAAGATACCCACAAAGAGAAGTGGCACTGAAAATTCTTAGAGGATTGTCTAAGAAATGAGATATACATGCTGTGGTGATTGATAACACCAAGTATATTGATTCTATGCCATACAAACAAGTTTTCTCTGAACTGAAAGCTTATGAGTTTGTGATTGATAAGAAAACTAAGAAATCTGATAGCAAAGATGAATCTTCATCTAGCAAAAATGTGACTTTCAAAGCTAAAGAAAAATCTTGTAAAGCTAGAGAATCTGATAACCCACTTGCCAAAAATCAGGATGAGCAAGAGGATAAGCTAGTACTGTTGGCGAGGAGGTTTGAAAGACTCAATAGCAGATATGGGAAATATAAGAAATACTATAAGAACAACAGGTACAGGAACAGGAATAACTCAGAAGCTGAGGACAGATCCACTGAGAAAAGGAAGGACCACAAAGCTGAAGGATCCTCATCCAAAAAGAAGGACTCCAAAACCAAAGAGGAAAGTGATCAGGATGATGATACCAACAAATGCTATAACTGCCAAAAGCAGGGTCACTTCCAGTATGATTGTCCTGAGCTGAGTGCCAAGGAAAGGAAAGAATGACTAGCTTAGAGAGACAGGAAAATCTCAAGCAAAAAGGCTATGATTGCTGAAGAAGAAGAACAATCTGAAGAAGGATCTAGCTCTTCAGAAGAGATGTTCTCAGATAGTGACAGTGATGATGTCTGCCTTGTTGCTATTGAGGAGGTAAATTCTTCTATCTCTGTTGTTACTCCTACACAAGCACCTGAGTTATCAAGTTCATCTGTAACCATTAACTTTGACCTAATGGATTCTTTTGAGAATCTTATGAAGGACTATTCTATGTTACAAGAACTGCTCATAGAAACTCAAGAGTAGAATAAGGAACTGACTGCTGAAAATATGAGGTGGAAAGACTCTAATACTGCTGAGAACACTTCTCAATTAATGGGAACTACTGATGAACTGGATGTTCTGAAAGTACAACTCTCAGAAAAATTGAAAGTGATAGAAATCCTGAAAGAAAAATTAGAGAAATCAACTGAGGAGAATCAGCTTATCAGGACTGAATTCAATGACCTCTTTAAGAAGCATGAAACTCTAAAGAAAAGTGAGGATAGTGTGCGGAGAAAGTTAGCTCTATTGAATTCTGCATCTAAAGCAATAGATGAAATGCTGAGTTATCAAAGACCTGCAACTATAAAAGCTGGATTGGGATATAATCCAGGGGAACCTCACAAGGTCTTCTGAATGCTGCTTCTTCTAGTAGCACTAAGACTGTCTTTGTTAAACCGGTGGCATGTACTGATCTTCTTATTAAAGAACAACCCCGTGTTTTAGACAAGGGTAAAGGACCTATGGTCTCAGGAAAACTGAAGGTTCTGGAAAGAAAACCCAAACCTCAGGAAAAGGCTAGAAAACCTGAACACTCAGTAGGAAATTTTCAGGCCAGTACTTCGAAGCCTCAGGCTAAGAATACCAACATGAAGAGATATACACTGAACCATCAGAGGAATCTTCAGAAGAGAAACACTCAACAGAGATATTCTCAACTGAAGAGACCAAGTCCTCAGGATACTGAAAGACCTCAATTTCAGTACAGACAACCCAAACCCAACTTGCCTAAGGGTAAAGGTTTCCTGAACCCAAGTCAGCAGAGACAGAGACCAGCTGCACCAAGGCCAAAGCATTGGAACAAAAGGCCTGAACCCAAGAAGAATTCAAAGGCTCATGTTCATGCTAAGGCTGGCACTCATACACAGGGTACTGCCAAGGCACCTAGGGTGGTGAATGTGTATGTAGATGTTTATGGGAGACAAATCAGCCACTCTTAAGTAATTAGAGTTATCAGACATATTTGGGTTCCAAAAGGTACAACTAACCTAGTAGGACCCTACACCAAATGAGTACCTAAGGCCTGATCTGTTTTTCAGGTGAAGGAAAAGGGCACTGAGCTGAATGAAGACAACATAGCCCTGATGAGTGGAAGTGAAGTAGTTCCTGCTGCATGGTATCTGGACAGTGGATGTTCAAGGCACATGATAGGTTACAAGCATTTACTCACTGACTATGTTGAGCAAAAAGGCCCTCAGATTACATTTGGAGATAACTCCAAAGGATAGACTGAAGGATATGGAACTCTAGAAGTTGATTCTGTTCATATCCATGGTGTATCATATGTTTCTTGTTTAAAGCATACTTTGCTTTCTATCAGTCAATTCTGTGACAAAGGATTCAATGTTGAGTTCTCAAAGAACTTATGTTATGTGAAAGACAATATCTCATAACAGATATTACTGACTGGTACTAGAAAAGGAAATGTGTATCTTGCTGATTTGAGATCAACTCCTAAAGATACATGCTTGGTTGCAAAAAGTTCCACAGATACCAGTTAGTTGTGGCACAAAAGACTAAATCACTTAAACTTCAAAACCCTGAACAAACTTGCAAGATTAGTTCTTGTGAGAGGGTTACCTAATGAAGTGTTCAGTAAAGATCATATATGCCAGAAAGGAAAACAAATCAGAGCATCATTCAAAAGCAAAGTAGAAGTGTCTACTGACAGAATACTGCAACTGTTACATATGGATCTCTTTGGTCCAGTAACACCTGTGAGCACGAATGGCAGAA
This sequence comes from Stenogyne calaminthoides, assembly GCA_037126765.1. Classification (NCBI taxonomy): domain Eukaryota; kingdom Viridiplantae; phylum Streptophyta; class Magnoliopsida; order Lamiales; family Lamiaceae; genus Stenogyne; species Stenogyne calaminthoides. The sequence goes on from JBBCBC010000014.1 coordinate 12,439,896, forward strand.
AATATACACTTGTGGTAGTTGATGACTACTCCAGATATACATGGGTCATATTCTTACTTAGTAAGAAAGAGACTCAGACAAAACTGCTAGAATTACTGAAAAGACTCAGTACTGAAAAGAACCAGAGTGTGGTAAAAAATCAGATCAGATAAAGGCACTGAATTTATCAACCATATTATATCTGATTATTGTGCAGCAAATGGAATAACTCATGAAACATCAGTTGCAAGGACCCCACAACAAAATGGTGTTGCAAAGAAGAAATAGGACTCTTAAAGAAGCTGCAAGAACAATGATTGTTGAAGCTGACATTCCTAAGAGATTTTGGGCTGAAGCTATCAACACTGCATGCTATTCTCAAAACAGATCCATGCTTACAAAGAATCAAGGAAAAACACCTTATGAGCTATGGAATGAAAGGAAGCCTCTTGTTTCTTTCTTTCGTGTGTTTGGTTGCAAGTGTTTCATACACAATAATGGTAAAGATCAGTTGAAAACTTTTGATAGCAAAGCTGATGAAGGGATATCCTTGGGATATTCTGAAGTCAGTAAAACCTTTAGAGTTTACAACTGTAGGACTCTTATTGTGGAAGAAACACGTCATGTTGTTTTTGATGAAACTACTTGTGTTCAGAAGAAACAAGAACATGACTAAGGAGATCTGACCAAGAGAATCACCAGACTTGGCCTGAAGAAGAATGATAAAGCATCCTCTAAGCCTGAGAAGAAGAAGTCAATCACTTTCTATGAATGGAGTGAATCAGACTCAGATAAAGAAGCTCAGGATGGAAATACTCAGGATAGTGAGACTCAGGATGAAAATTCTCCACTGAAGGAAAGCCAACACACTGAAGCTGAACTATCTGAACATACACCAGTTCAGACTCAGGTATGTAATGCCGATGAAGATGTGGTCACAGCTGAGGCAAACTCTGAATCTATCAACCAAGGGGGAACAAATGTCTTTGACAATGTTCTGAATAGAATTTCCCCCGAGGAAGATGATTCACCTTCTCCCTTTCTGTTGTTCCCTGAGTTTGATGAATTACCTGAACCTAACATTTTTGATGTTGAGGATACTACTGAAGGGGGAACATCAAGGAGAAGATGGTTGGATAGTCATCCTACAAGTCAGATTGTGGGTGATCTATCAGAAGGTGTTAAATTAAGAAGGTTCCATGGTGAAAGTGCTCTATTCTGCTGCTTCCTATCTGAAAAAGAACCTACTGAGATTGAAGAAGCTCTTCAAGATTCATTCTGGATTACTGTTATGCAAGAAGAACTGAATCAGTTCAAAAGAAATGAAGTTTGGGAGCTAGTGGATAGACCTCAGAGGCACAATGTGATTGGAACTAAGTGGGTGTTCAAGAATAAGAGAGATGAGAACAACAACAATGTGAGAAATAAGGCAAGACTAGTTGCACAAGGTTATTCCCAAGAAGAAGGCTTGGATTATGATGAAACCTTTGCACCTGTTGCAAGACTAGAAGCCATCAGATTGTTTCTTGCATTGCTACCCACAAGAAATTCACAGTCTATCAGATGGATGTAAAAAGTGCATTTCTGAATGGTGTGCTTAAAGAAGAGGTTTATGTAGAACAACCTCCTGGTTTCAGACAGAATGACCAAGTTTACAGGCTCAGGAAAGCCTTGTATGGTCTTAAACAAGCACCCAGGGCATGGTATGATACACTTTCTCAATTTCTCACTGACCATGGTTTTATCAAAGGAACAGTTGATAGAACCTTGTTCAGGATAGAAGATGGGAAGGAAATCTTACTAGTTCAGATTTATGTGGATGACATCATATTTGGTTCTTCAAATCATCAGATGTGTGAGAAGTTCTCAGCTCTGATGAAAGGAAAGTTTGAGATGTCTATGATGAGGGAGATGAATTTCTTTCTTGGACTTCAGGTGAAACAAACTAAGGAAAGAATATTCATCAATCAGGCAAAATACACCAGAGATCTGATTGCTAAGTATGGTGTACAGAATTGTAATGCAGTTAGAATTCCTATGAATACTAACTACAAGATGGATCCTGATCTTGAAGGCAAATCAGTAAATCACACTGATTATAGAGGGATCATTGGATCATTGCTATATCTCACAGCAAGTAGGCCTGATATTACCTTTGTTGTTGGGATATGTGCAAGGTACCAAGCTAATCCTAAGGCTAGTCACATGGAGGCTGCCAAAGAGATTTTGAAGTATCTTAAAGGCACTGTGAATAGAGGATTATGGTATCCAGCAGATGATAACCTTAAATTAACTGGTTATTCATATGCTGATTATGGTGGATGTAGAATTGACAGGAAGTCTACTACAGGAACTTGTCAATTTCTTGGAAGTAAACTGATATAATGGTTTTCAAAGAAACAGACCTCAGTAGCAACCAGTACTACTGAAGCTGAATACATGGCTGCAGGAAGCTGTTGCACACAGATTCTTTGGCTCAGACAACAATTGAGGGATTATAAAGTTGTAGCCAATGAAGTACCTATATTTTGTGACAATAATAGTGAAATTGCTATTACACAAAATCCGGTATTGCACACCAGATGTAAGTGTTGGGAAATTTATAGTTTTGATGAAAGTTCCAAAAACACATGTAATAGGACGGTCGGACACATCGATCGATGTTTATTTAATACGCTATAGGAGACCGGTTGATAATGATTGTATAGAACAACCGATGAAATAGATAGGTCACATATTGAAACTTCAATATGTATAGGTTAGATCCGAAGACTCAAAGGGCCGGTGATATCCGCGGGCCGAATGCAAGACAAGAACGAAGATCGGATCGATCGATCTAGTCGATATCTCAAATTTGAAGTCATAAAGCTCAAACTCAAGAATACTTGAAGATCGGATGACTTCCGGAAGATCGGACCGGAAGACCTACATCATCGAGTCGCTAGTTGAAGCTAAGTCAACCGGCACCCAGAAGACTCTATCGGTGTAGATCGATTCGGTGATCGGTCAAGTCGACTCACCGGTGAAATCGATGTTTCACCTAATCATCGTCGATGATCTGAACAAGAAGAATGTCAACCTTAGTTGGAAGAACAAACATTTGAAAAGTGAGTACGCTATCCAATAAGAACAAGACACGTATGATCGGAGCCGACATTTGGGATTTAATGATGCTTTCAGAACGGCTATAAAAACACTTTTCACGCTTTTCGGCCATGCCATTCCCGAAGCTTCGTCACATCAAGCACTGCAAAGTCTACCAAATATAGCACGAAATTCAAATTGCTCTCCAACGGCTCTTTGATTTCAAGGTCTATAAATATGGGATCACACTTGAGTGAAAACATAAGGAAGCGGAAAATTTGAAAAATCAAGAAGCTCAAGCTAATATCGATTTCCGCCAAGAACACGAACAAGAAGATTAATTTTATTAAGTGTTCATCCCATAAAGTTCTTAGCATAGAAATCTTTTCATCTAGGTTGTTTAGAACGCTTATCTGTGAAAATATTTCATAGTTGGAACCAAAACAATCTTACCCAAACCCCAAGTTAGGTTAAGTTGTTTAGCAAATTCAGACTAGGGTTTCTAGTTTCGATCTCTCGGATCGGTTGAGTGTGAACTCTTTAAACATCTAGTTGGTGTAATGTGTTGGACTTACACATAAAACAAAGTCCGATTGGTTAAGTAGGTGCCCCTTGTGATAGGGAAGAGTGGGCGAGGGGTGCGGTTTGTCCGAACCACTATAAATCTTGTGTGTCTTTATCGCTTTGATTAAGCGATTACCACAATCGCACACAACCTTTAAAGCGCATACATATTCCAAATTGAGATCGATTAGCACCAAGCTTACGATCGATCAAACTTGACACTTGATCCAATTTGATTAAAAGATTAACTTTGGAATCGATTTATCAAAACTGGTTTTTCACACGGGTAAAACTTAAGCTTCCGCATACACATCGGTTAAACCGATAGTTCTGCGAACGATCCGCCTTGAGCGATTAGTAAGTTAGTTATCGACCCAAACTAATTCACTCGCGACTCGATCAAAGCTAAGCGCCCTCACACCTGATCTGCACAAAAAGTTTTCAGAAGTCTATTCACCCCTCCCCTCTAGACTTCTGCCCTCACTAACCCGTTCGGGACCTACAGTAAGCATGTTGATATCAGACATCACTTTATCAGAGATCATGTTGAGAAGAAAGATATCATAATGGAGAAAATTCATACTGATAAACAGAGAGCTGATATCTTGACTAAACCTTTGTCTGAAACAAGATTTCAGGAACTATCAGTTGAATTAGGAATGTTGGATCCAGGTGAATGAATTTCACTGAAGGGAGAAGTCCTTCAGGAGCATGTAGTTATTCAGGAGGAATAACTCAGGACAAAATTTTCTCAGAGTAGAAACTGAGACTCAGGACAAATTTTGTCAGGATCAGTATTCAGTAAGGTTTATATATTCAAATAACCCTGAAGTTATATTGATACATGCATTAAATTCAGTAGTATTTATTACACAAGGGATTACTCAGTAATCATTTGAAATAAATGACAAAATGCCTGAACTTTTAAAGCAGGATTGTCTTTGACTAAAACAACCATTTGTCAACCTATAAACTGCTATTGCCTATTGTCCAGAATTTTAGCCAAAAATAGCCATACCCTCAAGTTTCCTTTAAAATCTGGTTAAATCTCAACCATTCATTATATTTTTCGAGACTTAATCACAACCCTTGATATATGAGTTTCAAATCATATATAAACCATCTATTAGCCTTCTTTCATTTATTTCTCACATTTAAACGATTCGAATTCTCAAAACCCTTAACGTTCAAATCTTCAAATCACTCTTTTACCCTACCCAGAAAGTCATCTCGCAATGGAATTTCCAAGCTACGCCATGATCAAGAATCTCGCCGAGACAGAGAAACCTTATTTTGAACATCTGGTGGCAATGCTCGACAATAAAGCAACCATGGTAGAGGAAGAAGCTCTTAATATGCTTCGGATGGCCCGCTTATCACGACTAGTGAGCAATATGCCAGATTCCGAACTATTCCAAGAAGTGTTGCAATTTGTTGTTAACCTTCAAGAAGGAGGACGAGGAGGACTGGTTTCGCAGCTAAGTTTTGGAACTTATGCGAAATTGAAAGCAAAGGTGTTGTGCACCAAGCAGGTAATACTGTCTTTAGAAGACATTAATTTTGAGTTTGAATTAAATGATAAAGGAGAGGATCCAGCTCTGTATATGTCGGGAAGAGAGCAGGAGATTTTGGACGGCTTTGTAGAAACGAAGGTGGAGTTGAAAGGGGCTCTGCATAAACGGTGTTTGAAGCCGAAATAGCGAGTCTTAATTGACATTGTGGCCAAGTGCTTGAGGAGCACCTCTGGAAGTTTGGAACAAGTAAGCCGGAACAAATTGAGGCTCATGGCGGCAATAGAAGACTCTCCTTCTCTTGATTTCAACTGGCTGAAGTTTCTGGTAGACTACATTCTTCACCAAAGCCAGAAACTGAAGTATGCCAAAGGAGCGTTTACCAAAAATGGGAAGGTATTGTTTGGGACAAAGATTAGTTTTCTAATCGGAACCTTGCCCAGAGATAACATGTTCTTGTTATCTGGAGTGGAATTTTCCCGGAATAGGATCATGTTCCGGAAGCCACAATCTCAGAAACACAAGGCTATTCCGTCAGGAAGCCAGGGCTCAATGGTTCAGGAGGAACCTGAGGATCAGGACGATTCGAGTTCTGATCAAGATGATGGGGTTATTGCTGAAGTTGTCCAGAAACCAGTCAGGACAGCATCAGTAAAACTTCCTGAGGCTTCAGGAGAGGAAGAAAGAAGAAAGAAATCCCTTGATTTGTTGAAAGTAAAAAGGGAAATTGGTGAGAAGAAGAAGTCTCAAGAGGAGCAGAAGAAGAAGAGGAAGAGGAAGCTCAGAACCATTCGGAACAAGAGTCTGGAGTAAAATCCCTTCTTGATACTCTTGCAAAAGCTGTCTCTTAGGAAACTGCGGCAAAAACCACTCAGGTCTTAATTCCGTTAGGAGGTGAAGGAGAGGAGGACGTCTTTACTGAGGTACTTAGTACCAGTATTGTCGATGATATGATTACCCAAGAAATCTTCGCAGGTTCCCAAAAACCTATTGAAGACAGCCAAATTACCCTCCCACCCACACAACCCTCAGAGCCATATATTTCCATTCCTTCAGAGGCTCGCTCTAGCTCTGAAGAGGAGGCACATGTTCCTAAACTCAGGAAAAGAGAAGCGGAGGAGAAGGAGTGGAGGTAGAAGGCTGAAAGGTTTGTTTTGGACAAATATCCAGAGTTGGAGAAATATCCTGACCTTCAGGATATGTTCTTCAGACTGAAGACCGCCATGTTGATTGTCAATAATTCTTTTGCTATGATGCTCAGGATTGGCAACTTCAGGGGCGAGGAGTATTAGGCGGAGGAAGTGGCGGAACTTGATGCCTTCTCAAGATTGGGGAAGAGGAGGCTAAGGATAAAGCCAGCAAAGTTTGACCAACTCGTGCTAAGGAAGCTTGCTGAGAGGAAGCCAGCCACTCAGGCTGAAGGTGAAAAAGGGGGTCAGGACAAAGAAGATCAGGATCCCACTCAGGGCAACACTGCAGAAATCCTTCCTAAGGGGGACAGGCTAAAAGACGATGGTTCAAGTGTTGAGGCTACACTTCAGGGGGAACAAGTTCAGGATGCCCCTCCATTGCAAATGATCACATTTGGCCAGACTGTCGTACCCATTGGAGCCAGAGGTGGAAATAACATAGATGACAGAGACAGTGGTACAAACAGATGCTGAGATTCCAATTCCTCCAACACCCGCTATTGATCTTACGCCTATTCTAGAAAAGCTGACCATGCTCGAGCCAATTGTTGATCAGATTTCGAAGCTCGAACCTCTAGTTGATCAAGTTTCCAAAATCGCTGAAGCTCAAACATCTCAGAATGTCATGGTTGAAATGCTTCACACAACTATGGCTAAGGCCGATCAGGTAACTTCATTATCAGCTTCAATTGATAATAAGTTTACTGAAATGCATGCAAGACTGGAAGATGTATCCAGAGATGTATTGGGAGAGATGGAGAGGAAATTTTAGTTGAGGACGAGTATGTTTGAGGATTTAATGAAGACCAGGACCGAAGAATTGATTAAGGCAGCTGTTGAGGAAATGAGTTCATCACTCATGACCAAGATACAGGCTACTTATGGTGGTCTTAAAACAACTGGGCTGAATGTGCTACAGAGACTTCAGGATGAAAATTTTCATATTGCTGTTGAACTTCGATCAGTTGGGCGTGAGCAGCTGCACATGGACAGAACCCTTTCGCAAATTTTGGTCAACTATGATGCCAAAAAGGGGGAAAGTTATGATATGCTCATGAAGCTTCCAGCTATTGAAGGGAAGTTACTAACTCATGAAGAAGTTATTGTATCCAAAGGAAAGAGGAAAGAGCATGAAGTGTCAGTACATCCTGAGGCTACTGCTGAGGTTATTCAGGAACGTGAAAAAAGGCAGAGGGCTCATGAGTCGAGCAAAATGGGAGAGGCTCATGGTGTCCTGATTCCTATTCCTGAAAAATGGGAGAGGCTCATGGTGTCCTTTGTAAGTTCGGTTGGGATATCTTGAGTCGTGCCTCTGACAACACTAAATTACTCTTTGATCGTTACTTCTACTCATGTGGGACTCCCCGCAGGCACATTCTTGCTTCCTCGATCTGGTCTGGTTTCCGTAGACATCTTCATTGTTTGGAGGAGGGCAGTCGCTGGATTATTGGTCATGAGGCTTCCTCGGTCTGGTTCTAGAAGGACAACTGGTTAGGTTATGTGATCGCTGATCGGCTCCATATCCCTGAAAGCCTCGCTGGCTCTCTTTCCTGCACAGTGGGAGATATTCTGTACGATGGAATTTGGCATTTCGATGAGGTTTTCTTTGCTCAGTTCCCGGATATTATGGTTGACATTCTACGAACTCCGATCTCCTTTCATGGGGATAAATGGGTATGGGCTGCCTCGGTTTCTGGGGCTCTTTCTGCTAAGGATGCGTACTCTCTTGTTCTTGATTCAACGCTTTCTGTGAGCTGGGCCTCTTGGATTTGTGGTCCTTTTATTCCTCCCTGTCGTTTGATGACTATTTGGCGTGCTATTTGGGGTAAGCTCCCGACTGGTTCGGATTGGGATCCACGGGCCGATGGTCTGCCCACTCTGCCTTTCCGGTCCAGATGACTTTGACCATATCTTTGCCTATTGCTCCTTCACTCGACATTTGTATGATGAGGTAACCCGTATCTTTGATATTCATTTGGATTATGGTTTCGGTTTTCTAGACATTTTTTTGCAGGCCACCAGGATCTCGTTCGGGAAATAGGTGTCCAGTGTGTGGCGTCTTGCTTTTATCACTATTGTTTGGGTGATCTGGATGACACGCAACCGTTCTTTATTCCAGGACGTCCGCCCATCTTTTCATGGTTGTATGATTCTGTTTCTCAATCTTGTACTGGAGGTTGAGAGCTTTCACGTTGGCTACATGTTGAATGATTCTCGGGAGTTGGCTATTTTACGCCGTCTCCGTCTGCGGGGATCTTGCCGTCCTACATGTATCCCTCTCGGTTTCAGGTCAAGGCCACCTGCCCCCGGTTGGTATAAGGTGAATATTGATGGTAGTGCCTTAAGTTCACCTGGAGCTTTGCACATTGGGGGTCTTTTTCGTAATTCCCGGGGTTTTTTTGTCTCGGCCTTATCTCGTGTGGCTGGTTGGGGCTATCCCTTTGAGTCGGAGTTGGCTACCTGCTTTCACGCCATTCGGATGGCAGCTGAGCACGGTTGGTTCAATTTGTGGATTGAGACTGATTCTGAGTTAGTTGTTCGCTCTCTTCGTGAAGGCCCCAAGTCGTTCCCTTGGCGTTTGCAGGCCCTTTAAAGTCAGGTGGAGAACTACAGGCATGTGCTTAACATCAAGGTTACTCACATTTTTCGTGAGGGGAACACTAGAGCGGACCATCTTTCAAAGCTTCAGTTGACTAGGGACTGGTTTGGCCCTTGCCCGGATTTTCTTATTGATGTTTTGTATAGTGACATGAATCGTGAGTATTTCCGTGTTTGAGTTTTTGTAAGGATTACCTTCGTGCTGCGGGGTAATGCTCTGTAGAGGGGTCTCCTTTTTCCCTTGACTAAGGGTTTTGCCCTAAGGAGGGTTTTACCTTAGCAAGGTTTTTGGGGCCCCGGCCTCTGGTTCGACTTGTGAACTTATGGCTCTAGGTTTTTTCCTTTTTCTCTTTATAGATTAGTTATTCGCCAAGTGATTCCTGCTGTAGAGAAGCCAATCAGGAGGAGATTGTCCGGGGAATTCTCTGAGGTTGAGGTACATAAGAGTGAAGAATTTGAAATTGATGAACTCTTCAAAGAGGGATTTGATGAATATGATGTGGCCTCCAAGAGAATGAACTGGGATTGGCAGAACTCATTGAAAATGATTGAGGCTGAGAAGAGGAGGAAAGTTGTTGTTTCTGTTTCTGGTGCTGAGATGACAAGGAAAGAGAGGGAAGAAGCAAAAAGGAACAGGGGAGGTTTCCAGAGAATGATATATAGGAGGAGAGGCACAAAGCAAAGGAAGAGGATGTGGCCTCATGTGGATAAATGGATGCCCATGACAAATGGGAAACGACCAAGAGGGAGTTCGTGTTTAACTATGACATTCTGCAAGTCTGGCCGCGTTCCATTGATGATAGAGATGATGTCTTTATTGCCTACATACTGAAGAACTTCACTTTTGAATGCCAGAAGTGGTTTAATGTGTTTGATACACTGGACTATCAGTTGAAGGCTCCAGGACAGATGAAGTATCCTCCACCCAAGTTCAAAAATGGGGTGATCAACTACGACTTCATCTATGCTGACTTTGTGGATCAAGCTGAATACCTCAAGCTGACTGGAAATGATGCTGAAACTATCCAGAAGAAGGAAGAGCTGAAGAGAAGATACTATGGAATGTTCAATCTCGACCCTCCAGCTGATGAGATTGAGTCTGATGAAGATTAATGATGTATTTTATCTTATGATGATCAGTAGAGTAGGATCAACCTTGTATCCTGTACTTACTTTCTAATTAATGAAAAACTCTACTGATGGTTTTTGCTCTGAAAATATAATATCTCATTATCTTACTGATTTATGTTGATGGTTGTCAGTTATATCTTTATCTGTTATAGGAATTGAAACCTGAATAGATGATAGGTTTATTATGTTCGCATATATGTAACAAGATGGTTTTGGCATCATCAAAAAGGGGGAAATTGTTGGGAGATGAATTTAATAAAGATTTTGATTAGAACCCAAAACCCCTGAGTATGACATGTATCAGGACATCTTGATAGTATAGGATCGGGATAGGGTTTCAATAGACACTAGGAATCAGGATTATCTGCATCATGTATAGTCAGTAGATATAGATGGAAGAATTAAAACTTACTTAAAAGTATACTGAAGACTCAGAATATATTGATGACTCAGAAGAATTCTGAAGACTCAGAAGGATCCTGAAGACTCAGAAGGATCCTGAAGATCGAAGAATCCTGAAGACCGAAGATCCTGAAGACTGTTTGTGTACTGAACAAAAAGGACCCTGAACCACTATCTTAATGAAATAGTGTTATGTTCGTTCCTAGTACAAACAAACAGAATGTTAGACATTTGTGGACATTAAGGAACATATCAGACAAGAAAGTCAACCTAAATAGAGCGGTTTGTTTGTCTCTGCTCAAAGGAAGATTTCAACCAGTGAGGAGGCAACAACAATGTACTTTACTGACACTGAAAGCGACATCTCACTGAAGAAATGTGTTTGTCCCGGTGAAAAACCCATGAAATGCGGAAAAAAAAATCATGAAATGCATATAAAATAGGGGTGAAGGAATGGTGATTCCAGATTTTTGAATTTTAAGTCCATGTGTTGTGTTTTGCTTATAATTGAATGCATATGACAAGATAAGAACATAAAGCAATAAAGAACACAACAAAGTATAGTGGTTCGGAGACTCAAACTCCTACATCCTCTCTCCCTGTTCCTAGGGAAATTCCTTCAAACGGGACTTATCTCCCTCCACGGGATTGCCTACAGATATTTAACGAGCTCTCACTCAAACTGGACTCATCACCCTCTCGGGCTCGCCTCGGGACTTATCACCCTCCACGGGATCGCCTACAAGCTTTCAGGCTAACTCACTGTAGCTTACTCACTTCTTCTACCTTGAGTTTTCTGGCTGACTCACTGCAGCTTACTAACTCTTTACAACTTCACAGAAACTACCTAACAATAGGGTTCGAGTTTGTTTGATGTCTCCAACAAGGGTGAGATTTTCCCGTACATTTTTGTTTAGACTCAATGCTAAGGTTGGGAAAATCTCTCTAAGCTTAGGATATATCGTGGGTTGCTTAGATTGGGTTTAAGAACACTCTTGAATATATTTGTATATCTACAGACTTGTGTTCTATTGTGGGAATGCCTTGAGTATATGGCTCTTGGCTCTGTAGCATCTTTCCACATTCTCCACACTTAATTTGATGGAAGATCTTGTATTTATAGTGTGGATTTGAATGTTACCGTTGGAGAGAATCACATTCAAATCCATACTATTCTGTAAGTTCTCTGACTTCTCCGGTGGTTGTCTTCCTCTCATTGGTCCACATCAATTTGAATCTAACAATTTATATTCTTGATTTGTTACGAGTCTTGAGATTCTCTGAGTCTTCAGGTTCTTCTGAGTCTCAGGATCTTCAGTGACATACTGAGTCTTCAGTTCTATCTGAGTCTTCAGGTTTCTCTGATTCTTCAGGTTTCTCTGAGTCTCAGTGTCTTCAGTGACATACTGAGTCTTCAGTTCTATCTAAGTCTTCAGGTTTCTCTGAGTCTTTAGGTTTCTCTGAGTCTCAGTGTCTTGATGACATCTTGAGTCTTGATTATTTCTTGAAGTCTTGATTACTTCTTGAGTCTTGAGTTTTCTTCTTGAGTCTTGATTTTTTCTCTTGAGTCTTTTTTCTCTGAGTCTTCATTTTCTCTGAGTCTTCAGTTTTCTCTGAGTCTCAGGATATTTCTACTCAGGATTCTTGATTCGAGACTTCTCTTGGCGGACCTTATACGTCGAGGCATCTTGACACTCGAGACTTCTTGAGTTGGCTCTTTGAATTCATACATCGACCCTCGGTCACTTTTTTACTTCTTGACCCTCAGTCGCTTTGACTCGAGTTATCGATTTCTTTTTACGATCGATCATTTCATTGATCGAGATCAACACATCTTCAGGTCAACATCTCAGGATAGCATCAGGTCAGTACATCATGTTAGCATATCAGGTTATCATATCTGATCTCGATCACGTCTGATCTTGATCAGTCTCATCTGCTCATCTTCTGATCTGCAACCTTTTGTTCTGATCTTCTGGTTAGTTTCTTTCTGATCAGCTTGCTTAGCTTTTCTTCTCTTCTGATTTTGCACAGCTCATCAGTTAACTCTGGAACTCATCTAACTCATTTGATCTCGATCAGTCTCGTCTATAGCCTCGTCTAATCTCGATCATCTTCTTCTGATTTCGTGAGTTCCCCCTCAACTTGTTCTCTCGTTCCCCCTCAACTTGTTATCTGTAAATTAGCTTGAATAACACAAGTTGATAATGTTTTGACATAATTCATCAAAACTAAAATATCCCAACAATTTCCCCCTTTTTGATAATGACGCCAAAACATTAAAATATAAGCATTTTTTAAAGAAACAGGTTTTCGTTTAAAAAGATCAGTTCAGGTGATCACATTAAAAGTGATCTTTTGAACTCCCGCTCTGATACCAATTGTTTGTCCAGGTGAAAAACCCATGAAATGCGGAAAAAAATCATGAAATGCATATAAAACAGGTGTGAAGGAATGGTGATTCTAGATTTTTGCGTTTTAAGTCCATGTGTTGTGTTTTGCTTATAATCGAATGCATATGACAAGATAAGAACATAAAGCAATAAAGAACAAAACAAAGTATAGTGGTTCGGAGACTCAAGCTCCTACATCCACTCTCCCGCATTTAGGGAAATTCCTTCAAACGGGACTTATCTCCCTCCACGGGATTGCCTACAGATATTTAACGAGCTCTAACTCAAACTGGACTTATCACCCTCTCAGGCTCGCCTCGGGACTTATCACCCTCCACGGGATCGCCTACAAGCTTTCAGGCTAACTCACTATAGCTTACTCACTTCTTCTACCTTGAGTTTTCTGGCTGACTCACTGCAGCTTACTAACTCTTTACAACTTCACACAAACTACCTAACAAGGGTGAGATTTTCTCGTACATTTGTTTAGCCTCAATGCTAAGGTTGTGAAAATATCTCTAAGCTTAGGATATATCGTAGGTTGCTTAGATTGGGTTTAAGAACACTCTTGAATATATTTGTATATCTACAGACTTGTGTTCTATGGTGGGAATGCCTTGAGTATATGGCTCTTGGCTCTGTAGCATCTTTCCACATTCTCCACTCTTAATTTGATGGAAGATCTTGTATTTATAGTGTGGATTTGAATATTACCGTTGGAGAGAATCACATTCAAATCCATACTATTCTGCAAGTTTTGCAGCTTCTCCAGGCTGGTTGTCTTCCTCTCATTGGTCCACGTCAGCTGAATCTAACGGCTATATTCTTCAGTTTGTTCTGAGTCTTCAGGATTCTCCAAATCTTGAGTTCTTACGAGTCTCGAGAATCTTGATGACTTATCTTGAGTCTTGATTCTATCGAGTCTTGAGTTTCTCGATTCTTGAGTTTCTCGAGTCTCGGTGTCTTGATGACATCTTGAGTCTTGATTCTATCTGAGTCTTCAGGTTTCTCTGAGTCTTCAGGTTTCTCTGAGCCTCAGTGTCTTGATGTTTATCTTGAGTCTTGATTACTTCTTGAGTCTTGATTTACTTCTTGAGTCTTGATTTTTCTCACGAGTCTCGGGATATTTCTACTCGAGATTCTTGATTGGCCAGACTTCTCTTAATGGACCTTATGCGATCGGGCATCTTGACACTCGGGCTTCTTGAGTTTGGCGCCGAATTGAGACATCGACCCTCGGGTCACTTTTACTTCTTGACCCTCGGTCACTTGACTCGATTTATCGATTTCTTTTTGCTTGATCGGTCGGCTTGGTGATCGGATCAACACATCTTCAGGTCAACATCTCAGGATAGCATCAGGTCAGTACATCAGTTTAGCATATCAGGTTATCATATCTGATCTCGATCACGTCTGATCTTGATCAGTCTCATCTGCTCATCTTCTGATTTTTAACCTTCTCTTCTGATCTTCTGGTCAGTTTCTTTCTGATCAGCTTGCTTAGCTTTTCTTCTCTTCTGATTTTGCACGGTGATCGATTAACTCGGAACTTATCTAACTCATCGATCTCGTCGGTCTCGTCTATGACCTCATCGATCTCGATCATCTTCTTCTGATTTCGTGAGTTCCCCCTTAACTTGTTCTCTTGTTCCCCCTCAACTTGTTATCTGTAAATTAACTTGAATAACACAAGTTGATAATGTTTTGGCATAATTCATCAAAACTAAAATATCCCAACAAAATGTCAGAACTGATATCTTCCAGTTCACAGAAGTTGATGATTGGCTACATGGCTGCATATTTCCTAAAACATGCAAAGGAGTGTTCAAACATTAAAAATAGTCGTTCATCAATAACCAAAAGAGGAAACCCTTGATACTATCTCTTCCAACGGATAGTTTTTCAAAGAGTGACCTTGAAGAAGTTGCCTATAAATACCAGTGACCTTCACCATTACAAGGTTACGGGAAATCAAAGCAACTCCAGAGCTCATTCGTATTATTGCAAATTGAAGCACTCAAAAAACCTAAGATTTTCCAAGTGTTTCACATTGAAGAGAGCTCATTCACTAAGCCTAGATTTGATATATATCCAAAGCTTAGTAGAGATATTCTAGCCTTTGCATTTGTACTTATTGTCAAAGGATATGTCACTCTTTGGAAACCAACCCAACCCAAACCCTTTTATTAGGTAGTTTGAGTGTGTGTGTGATTGTTGGTGAGAAAGAGTTGTGTTGAGTTAGTAAGCTACAGTTGAGTCAGCCAGAAAGCTCTAGAGATAAGTGAGTAAGCTGTTTTAGAAAGCTTGTGTGTGTTGAGTTAGTAAGTTGCAGTAGTCAGCCAGAAAACTCAAGTAGAAAAGTTAGTAAGCTGTTGTGTTCAGCCTGAAAGCTTTAAGTGACAGTGTGTTAAGGAATTTCTCTGAAGATTAGAGAGGGTGGACGTAGGAGATTTGTCTCCGAACCACTATAATTTGCTGTGTTGTTTGCTTTCTGTTTTGCATTTTTATCTGTTCCATATTTTCACTGAAAGCATACTAATTTTCCTGATATCCAGTTGGAAACAATCCACTGAACCTGCATTAAACTAATCACATCCTTAACCACTGTTTTACTAAGGAAGAGATTTTCAGCAAGATAAAACGAGTATAAACTTAAGACCAACACATTCCGCACTCTTGATTAGCTAGAACAGATAGTTACCAAACTGAACCAACTCTACTGAGTATTCAATAAGATAATTATCTGATCCATGCTTCTCAGGATCTCTGATAAAACTCAGGATCAGTTGGGCTAATCTGAAGCTTCTGAAAGCTGCTCAGGATCACTGTCTCAGTAGACTTTGACTCAGGGCAATTTGTGTTTCTCAGGGAAAAATTCTCAGGACATCCCGACCCTTCTGATCTCAGTAAAGAAAAAGTTTTAAAAACAATAAACTCGTGTATTCCCCCCATACACGTGTAAGACTCGTTTGCACCGGGACCAACAGGTTTAACGTCACCAAACACCCTTTTTACGTGGCCATCTTTAATGTAATTGAAGCATTGGTGCAACGTTGAGGGTATGACGCCATTCTCGTGCAACCATGGACGCCCTAGAAGCATGTTGTACGACGTCCTTGCATCTATCACGTGAAATAACATGGTAGAAGCATCACATCAATCAACAAATCTAATATGTTGGTCCCGGTGCTAACGAGTCTCACACATGTATGGGGGAAATACACGTGTTCAGTGATTTTTAAAACTTTTCTTTCACTGAGGTCAGATGGGTCAGGTTATCCTGATGATTTTGCCCAGAGAAGCACAAATTGCCCTGAGTCAAAGTCTACTGAGACAATGATCCTGAGCTACTTTCAGAAGCTTCAGATTAGCCCAACTGAGCCTGAGTTTATCAGAGATCCTGAGGCGCTTGGATCAGATAATTATCTTACTGAACCCTCAGTAGAGTTAGTTCAGTTTGGTAACTATCTGTTCTAGCTACTCAAGTGTGCGGAATGGTTGGCCCTATGTTTATACTCGTTTTAGCTTTGCTGAAAATCTTCCCTTCAATAAAACAGTGATTAAGGCTGTGATCAATTTGATGCAAGTTCAGTGGATTGGTTCCAACTGAATATCAGTGAATTATGCTTTCAGTGAAAACATGGAACAGATAATAATGCAGTACAGAAAGCAAAACAACACAGCAATTATAGTGGTTCAGAGACTCAAGCTCCTACGTCCACTCTCTCTGATCTTCAGAGAAATTCCTAAACCACTTCCTAAAGCTTTCTGGCTAACTCAGTGTAGCTTACTCACTTTTCTACCTTGAGTTTTCTGGCTGACTCACTGCAGCTTACTAACTCAAACGCACACAAGTGTTCAGACTACCACAAGTAGCTTACTAACTTCTTCACTAGAGTTTTTTGGCTAACTCACTATAGCTTACTAACTCTTTACAACTCCAACTCACCAACAAAACACACACAAACTATCTTACAAAGGGTTTGGGTTTCTGGTTGGTTTCCAACTAGGGTGAGATATCCTTTACAATAAGAACAATGCAAAGGCTAGGATATCTCTACTAAGCTTTGGATATATCTTATCAATCTAGGCTTAGTGAATGAGCTCTCTCCAATGTGAAACACTTGGGAAATTCTAGGTTTTTCGAGTGCTTCAATTTGCAATAATACGAATGAGCTCTTGAGTTGCTTTGAAATTTCCCGTAACCGCTCAATGTAAAGGGTCACTAGTATTTATAGGAAACTTCACCAAGGTCACTCTTGAAAAACTATCCATTTGAGTAGATAGCTTCATGAGTTTCCTCTTATGGTGTTTCATGAACTGCTATATTTAAGGTTTGAATACTCCCTTGCATGTTTTAGGAAATATGCAGTCATGTTGCCAATCACCAATTTTTTGCGATGCGGAACATAGTACTCTTGACATGATTCGGTGTCCGTCGCTTTTAGTGTCGAAGAAAAAATGTTGTTGTTGTCTTCCTCTGATTGGTTTTTGTCTTCAGTAAATGTAGACAAACAAAATGACTCTTTTTGGTCAATATCTCTGAATGAGATAACCTTAAACAACACTTAGAATTAATTCCTTTTGTCTGCATATGAATGTTTTGGGCAATATCTACTTTTCTGAATCTTTGTGTTTTTCAAAGTTTTGTAGTCTTCAGATAGATATTATTCAGTGCCTCTGAACATTCAGGTTATACTTAGTATTCAGTATCTTCTTGAGTCTTGATCTCTTTCGAGTCTTGATTGCCTTGATGACATCTTGAGTCTTGATGCCTTGATGACATCTTGAGTCTTGATGTGCCTTCTTTGAGACTTATGTCTTGAGTCTTCTTGGTGTCTTGAGAATCTTCTTGACTTCTTGAGTCTTGATATCCTTGACTTCTTGAGTCTTGATGTCTTGATGTCTTGACTTATCGAGTCTTGGTGTCTTTCAAAATCTAACCTGATCTATATCTGCTGACTATACATGGTGCAGATAACTTCCTGAATAATTTATACTGAATCCTGACTCAGTCTATCAAGATTATCCTGAACATGTCATACTCAGGATTTTTGGGATCTAATCAAAACTTCTTTATTAAATTCATCTCCCAACATAATATGATTGTGCCAAGTGCTCTTTGACCCTCTTGGTTAAACCCTTGGATCATTAAACGGCTATTTCCGAGTTCTCCTGTTGGTACGCCCAACTTCTTCATTATTCTGAGAGGCAGTATGTTTACTCCCGAACCTCCATCGATGAACATTCGATTCACTTTCTGCTCTCGAGTATAGCCACATACGAACAACGGGCGATTGTGAGGTTGTGAGCCAAGTAGAAAGTCATCTTCAGTGAAAGCCATCGCCAAGGCACAATCGTAATATTCATCAAAAAGCTTCTCTCCGGATATAAAAACTTCATCTTTCTCACCACTCACTGTATGACATGAAATGATATCACATCCACCATCTGCATCATCTTCAACGGTGATCATGTTCGCCTCTGATTCATTTTCCAAGATGATTGTGCCTTGCTCAACCAGCTGCATAACTTTATCTTTGAAGACAAAGAAATCTTGAATTGGATGACCCACGAGCCTGTGATACTTTTAGTACTTTGGGTCATTTGTGCGTTCAGCTTCTTCTGGTCGCTTCATTTCTGGTAGGTTGATGAGCTTTTTCTTTATCAAGTCGTCGAATATCCCCGAAACGTCAGAGTCTAGGAATGGGTATTCCCTCTGTTGCATTTCTTTCAAGGTTCTTGTTGGGATATTTTAGTTTTGATGAATTATGCCAAAACATTATCAACTTGTGTTTTTGAAGCTAATCTATAGATAACAAGTTGAGGGGGAACGAGAGAACAAGTTGAGGGGGAACGAGAGAAATCAGATGAAGATGATCGAGATCAGACGAGGCTGCAGACGAGATTGATCGAGATCAGATGAGTAAGATGAGTTCTGGAGTTAACTGATGAGCTGAGCAAAATCAGAAGAAAAGAAAAGCTAAGCCAGCTGATCAGAAGATCAGATGACCTGATCAGATGACCATATCAGAAGAGGAGGTTGCAGATTAGAAGAGGAGCAGATGAGACTGATCGAGATCAGACGTGATCAAGATCAGATAAGCTAACCTGATGCACTAATCTGATGTAGATAAACTGATATGCTGACCTGATGCTATACTGATCTGATCATGTGAAGCCGATCGGATCGGCGAAGAAGAAATCGATATCGAAACCGTAAATCTGCATACCAGATCAGAAGAGAAGAAATCAGAAGAGAAGTCATCAGAAGACAAGTCATCTGAAGTCATATTCACTGAGAATCAGAACGCTACTGATGATCAGTTAGCCTGAGTGCTAGTGACCTGAAGGTCGGGATGTCTAAAGTCAGAATAAGCTGAACTCAGTTAGCCTAGAGTGTCAGTATGCCTGATCAGACAAGGTCCGCTGAAGAGAAGTTTGCTGAATCAAGAATCCTTAAGACTCAGAAGGATCCTGAAGAATATAGCCGTTAGATTCAGCTGACGTGGACCAATGAGAGGAAGACAACAAGCCTGAAAAAGCTACAAAAGCTACAGAATAGTATGGATTTGAATGTGACTCCATCCAACGGTAACATTCAAATCCACACTATAAATACAAGTTCTTCCTTCATTATTAAGTGTGTGAAATGCGAGAAAAACACCATTGAGCTTCAAAGACAAATCATCCAGCATTTCCACCATAGAACACAGAGCAAGAAATACACGCATATATTCAAGAGTGTTCTACCCTAGATCTAAGCACAAATGTAATATCCTAAGCTTAGAGAGATTTTCCCATCCTTAGCATTGAGGCTAAACAAATGTAAGGGAAAATCTCAACCTAGTTGGAAACCAAACAAACCTTACCCAAATCAGTTT
The DNA here is from genome assembly GCA_037126765.1 of Stenogyne calaminthoides. Lineage (NCBI taxonomy): Eukaryota > Viridiplantae > Streptophyta > Magnoliopsida > Lamiales > Lamiaceae > Stenogyne > Stenogyne calaminthoides. The sequence goes on from JBBCBC010000014.1 coordinate 12,459,632, forward strand.
GGTAGGATAAGTTTGTAGGTGAGTGTGAACTCGGTAAACATCTAGCAATCCCGAAAGGGAGGGTAGGCGATCCCGTGAGGGTGATAAGTCCCGTTTGAGTGTGAACTCGGTAAACATCTATTGGGTGTTGGACTAACACGTTAAACTAAGTCCAGTTGGTTAAGTTGGTGCCCCTGATGATAGGGAAGAGTGGATGTAGGAGTTGGACTCCTAACCACTATAAAATCGTGTGTTCTTTACTGCTTTATGTTCTTACTTGCCATATGCATTTGATTATAAGCAAAACACACATCGTTCTTAAAAGAAAAAAATTGGAATCACTCTGCCCTCACCCATGTTTTATATGCATTACATGGTATTTTCCGCGCACATGGGTTTTCCTAATCGGGACCAACAGTTCTTCTTCTTTGCCCCTCTTCTTGGGCGACGTCTTTTTATTTATCGGTCCTATCTTCCCGACTTCTTTGATATGTGGCAGTCCTTGCATTCGTTTGCATAGACTCTTTGTTTGGAGTCTTGACAAAGATTCTGCCCCCTTTCTTGAATTCTTTCTTATCTTTGAACCTTTGAGGTTCCTGAATTGGTGGCCCGTCGGCTCCGGTTGCAGTCATGCTTAGCTCTATATCGTGAGGTCTTGTGGCTAACTCTTCGAAGGTCCTCAGTCGTGTTCCTTGAAGAATATAGCGGAGACCCCATTGCATGCCTTGGATGCACATTTTAATTGCAGAAGTCTCAGATAGCCGGTCTTTGCAGTTCAAGCTCAAATTTCTCCATCGATTAATATAATCGATCACGGGCTCCTCTTTCCATTGGCGAGTGTTGGTTAGTTCTATCATGCTAACCGTTCTCCTTGTGCTGTAGAAGCGATTCAAGAATTCTTGCTCCATCTGGTCCCAGCTGTCGATGGAGTTTGCCTCTAAGTCGATGTACCAGTCGAAGGTGTTTCCTTTCAAGGATTGTACGAACTGCTTGTCCAAGTGGTCGCCATAAGTCCCGGCATTGTTGCACATTTCAACCAAATGAGCCACGTGCTGCTTCAGATTTCCTTTGCCGTCGAATTGTTGGAATTTTGGAGGTTGATATCCAGCTGGCATATTCAAGCCATCGATCCTCTTAGTGTACGGCTTGGCGTAGGTGAAAGATGACTTGGAACCTTCTTCGTAGCGCCCTTTTACTGTTCCCAAGATGAACTCCTTGAGCTGGCGCATATCGATTCCTCCATCCGAAGAAATCAACATCTCTTTCTTTTCATTTGAGCTGCTCATTTTCTTGATGCTTGGTTGAATTTTCATCACATTCTTGATCTTCAACCTTCTTTTCATTTGAGTGGCTTGCCTCACCACCATTTGTTTTGTTCATTAAAAGGGCTATCTGGGAGTCCTGACTTTGGACTTTCGTTGTAAGTCCTTCAATGACCTTGGTCATATTGGCGAGTTGTTCTTCAATAGTGGTAGCATCCGCCATCATAACTGAAGCTGTGCTTGAGTTTGAAGACGATCTTAACAAGGATCGAGGAGTTGAGTCCCTTGAGTTATCTTCGTCACTTTCAGTAGTTGGACGAGGCCAGTTCATTGTGGTTCCAACCGAAGGATTGGCTCCTGAAGATGTCCCAAAGCTCAATCTTCTGGACATGTTTCGAGTAACAACATTGACTTCTTCAGTGTTAGAAGGACCGAACTTGATGTGGAGGATCCTACGAGAAGACATGTTGATGATCTTGACACTTTTCTTTGGTAGAGAAGAGATGAGAGGTAGAGATGTCCCACTGGGCGTGCCTAATTTTGTAAACACAAATTCCGTTAATTAAAATATAAAACACGGAAATGAAATTACAAGTTGAATTTCTTTGAATTTGAAGCTGGAATATTGCAGGTTGCGATCTCTAATTTAATTCATCTGATTCTTCCCTTCGAACGTTGACTTTGACTCAGATGACTTTCGAAGAAATCCTCGCCTCGATCTTGTCTGGGGTTGAATTTTTGGATTTGGAACGTCGATTCAAGGACTGGATGTCTTGTTTTGATTCGAACGTAGCCTTTGAAGATTTTCTGGACGAACGTCTGAGAACTTGATGATGAATGTCTTTGGATCTTCGAGAGTCTGGGAGGAAGATCTTCGAATCTTCGAGGATAGAAACGTCTGATCGGAGGGCTTAGCAGCTTGATCTCTGATCGGATGTCGTTTCTGGATGACTTGCACGAAGAACACTTGCGAATCTTCAAGAAGCTTTGAGAAGAAACGTCTGATCGGAGGGCTTAGCAGCTTGATCTCTGATCGGATGTCGTTTCTGGATGGCTTTCACGAAGAACGCTTGAAGTCGATGAAGAACGTCTTCAAATCTTCGTAGAGAATTCTCTAAAGTCTTGAATCTTCTGTTGCTGTTGTTGCCTTGATGTCTCTGTGTGTCTTTGTCTGTCCGTGTTAAAATGAATGAGGAAGATCCCTATTTATAGGTGTAGAATAGAGTTTTAGGTCTTGACTTAACATGCTTTGTTTGGCGGGCCAGGATATTCTAGAATATTCTAGAAATATCTTATGGACTTTTAGGATCTGGGCTGGACTTGATTTATCTTATTGGACTTTAAAAACCCAGCTTAATTTATTGGACTTTAGAGGTCCAATTTAATTAATTGGACTTTAGAGACCCAATTCGATTTATTGGACTTTTGAGGCCCAATTCGATTTATTGGACTTTAGAGACTCAATTTGATTTATTGGACTTTTAGAGGCCCAACTCGATTTATTGTACTTTAGAGACCCATTTGATTTATTGGACTTTAGAGGCCCAATATAATTTAATAGGCCGTATGACTTGAACCGGGCCTAATTAATTTAACGGGTCAATGACTCCATTAATTAATTTATTTAAGGAATTGACTTTATTTACATTCCCAATAATAAATTTAATTAGCACGTTGGGTGCAAATTTAATTTGCTGCTTACAGATATGATTGAATTTTATTTTATGTCAAATCAATATTTAATAATGATTGCTATAGTATTATTATATTGTGTTGAGAGTGAGAAAAATAGTGATGTGATTGTGAATTTTGTGAAAAATAGGGATGTATGTGTACTTTATAGGAGAAGATTTTGAAATCTAATTTTAAATCTCAAATTATAATGAGACGTGATTTTCAAAGTTCTAAGTTCATCCGAGTGACTCTAGAAACAAACATACCCAAAGTGAATTTATCCTTCCCCCTTTACATGTTTAATCAGGGAAAATAGCCTTGAAAACCTTTGAAGCATTAAGGACGCGGTGCGTAAATACCAGCAGGGACGATGAGCTCGCAAACGGTGCCGTATCACCAACCAGCTACACTTGAAGAAGTTCGTACCCTCTGGATTGGGGATTTACCTTATTGGGCTGATGAAAATTATCTCCGCGCCTGGTTCTCACACACTGGCGAGGTATCAACACACACTTGATATGAGTAGCGATTTTTCAGTCTCTCTGTAATTCATTCCTAGGTCTTTTTGAAATTTTTCGTATACTGATAATTCTAGCAAGACATACTGGTATATATGGTTAAACAGCACATATTGAGTTCAATGTAACCTCAATAATATATGATGAATTCTTAAAAACCCCTTTTAGATTTTATTAGAAACCAATTGTTGCTTCTTTTGCAATTAAGGCCTAGCAATTTTCTTTTCCCTACTTTCTGTTGTTTTTAGCCCTAATTAGTGTTTGATTTTAGGGGATCCTGAGTTGCTTTTTTGAAATTCTTTCTTTGGCTAAAAACGTTCAAACTAGAGTTGTGTTTGTTTCAAAACCTAACGATACTGTTCAATTATTTTGTCTTTATGAAGTCATAACTAAATATGAACTGGAAATTGTCATCACATTGAATGCAGGTTCTGTCGATTAAAGTAATTAGAAACAAAATCACTGGAGCGCCTGAAGGTTACGGGTTTGTGGAATTCACATCACATCAAGTTGCAGAGAGCATTCTGCAATCGTATAATGGAACACAAATTCCTGGAACTGAACTAACGTTCAGGTTGAATTGGGCGTCTTCTGGGATAGGGGAAAGGCGTGCAGATGGGGGCCCAGAGCACTCCATTTTTGTTGGGGATTTAGCACCGGATGTTACAGATTATCTGTTGCAGGAGACTTTCCGAGTTAGTTATCCATCAGTTAGAGGAGCCAAGGTTGTCACAGATCCTAATACTGGGCGTTCCAAGGGGTATGGATTTGTTAAGTTTATAGATGAGATGGAAAGGAACCGAGCGATGGTCGAAATGAATGGTGTCTATTGCTCAACTAGGCCAATGAGAATTAGTGCAGCAGCGCCTAAGAAAACCACCACTGGTGTACAACAACAATATGCCGTGGCTAAAGGTGAATAATCATAGAAATTCAACCAATTCTTTTCAATTGATACTAGGGTATATTAGTGTTTTACCACATTTTCTTATAATATATATTGCCTACCAAATAGAACTTGCTTGGTGTCTGTATATATATTTGATATCTATTGGTGTTGATAGTGATAGCTAATACAAGATTATCAACTTTCAAATCCTATCTTCTTTTCTTTTTGTGTTATGCAACTTTAAGATGGGATGGAATTCAACCCGAGTATTATTTGTTGGTCTGACACATCCAGAATGCTCAGCCATCATTTCCTGAATATAACACATTTTACAGATATTCTTGTCGTTCTCTTTCGTATATTTGGCATTAACCTATTTCAATGCTGTGCATACAGCACTGATGGACTATCACCTAGACTATTTATAGAGAAACAGTTTTGCAGTTTCCCTATAAATATGCTCCTCATTTGAATCCAAGCTATAGTGTTTAGTGATTTATCAATGCCATCTTGGCAACAGATTGTGCCATGTTCATGCTATGGTTATTCAGAACTGTCTTCTATGTTCTTTGGATGACTTTTTTTTTATAAATGGCAGCAATATATCCAGCTCCCATCTACACTACACCAGTGCAGTCTGTTCCGACAGATAATGATATAAACAACACTACTGTAAGTCATCTGTTAACTTCAAAGATATTGGGGGCGTTGGGGCTCTTCACATGCATTTGGTAATTATCTCATTGGGTGCAGGTTTTTATTGGTAATGTGGATGCTAACGTAACTGAAGAGGAACTGAGGCAAATATTCTTGCAATTTGGGGATATTGTCTATGTCAAAATACCTGAGTCCAAGGGCTGTGGTTTTGTGCAGTTTGCTGCGAGGTATGTTACAGTATCAAAGTTCTTATTTTCCGGTAAGAGCTTTGAGAAATAAGTGAAGAGCAATCCTATCTCAAACCTTTAAGACTGTGTTTGTTTTGGGACTCACACGGATGGACTTAGGACTTTGCGCTCCCCGTCTTATGCGAGTTTGAGATTTAGAGTCTGGTTTTCAAATTCTACATTCAATCCAGACCTTTAAATACCTATAAAACCTATTATTACTCTTCTCAATTACATCACACTTTATACACTTTATTACTCTTATCAATATAATATAATAATACAACATCAATCACTATTAAACATTGATTTGACATAAAGTGAAATTCCGCCCTACTCAAATCCCAAAACAAACACATACATTTACTATTCATCAAGGATTCTAAATTTTTGGATTCTAAAACCTTGACTTGCTCCGCACACATAAATCCCAAAACAAACACAGCCTTAATCTGTACACTGTAATCCTTTTTTTTTTTCCCAAATTCCTAATTATACTTGAGTTAGAGAGTGTAAAATCAATTTGTGCTATGTGAATGATTTGCTCCCTCGATGTTTATTTAAACAGGGCATCTGCAGAAGAATCAATCCAGAGGATGCAGGGTGCTGTGATTGGTCAGCAGGTTGTCCGTCTTTCTTGGGGAAGGAGCCCAACGGCCAAACAGGTTACAATCTAGCTGAGACTGTTCTTGTTTCTGTAGCATTGTTAGAAAAATAAAAAATGTACAAATATTAATAATAATGCTAATTATAATAAAACAGCAAAAAATACATGTTTTTTCAGCAATAGTTTAGTTGACTATCAGTGCATGTTGTAGGATGTTGCAGGTGTGTGGGGTCAATCTACAGATCCAAATCAATTGAATGCTTATTATGCAGCATATGGGCAAGGCTATGATCCCTATGCTTATGGGGCCTCCCAGGATCCTTCAGCATACACTTATGGTGCATATGCTGGTTATGTTCAGTACCCTCATCAGGTAATCAACTTCTTTTTCATTCTGGCCCGGCTACACTTTATAGCTGTGATTGATTGTACATGTAGCTAAAGTTTGTTGTACATATGGGTGTATAAAGCAATTCAATGCGTGTTTATAGTCGCACCCTTTTCATTATTCTCGGATGTTTAGCTAATGGTACATATCTGTGCTTATGCGAAGGTGCTTTTATACCAGTGCATGGATTCTTATTCAACTGAATGGTTGCCCTGGTGTTTTATATTTTCTTCTCGTCATTTATAAGGCCTGTGAAGCGCACGTTTTTCATACTATATGATAAACTTTACATGACTACCTTCATTGAGGAAATATAATACCCTTGTGCATTTATATATTTCATTCTGCCTGGAGATATAGAAAGTGGTACAGTTTTTGGGCAATTAAGACCTTTTTTTGGAAAAAAGAAGCATTTCAATCCAAGAAAATAATAAAACTATAGGTGTGGTAGGATATGTTTGTGATAACATTTTCATTTTCAGAACTTACCTCAAGAATGACGGTCTTGTCATCATTACTCCAGCAGAAGCCATTTATTTTGTTTTTCGAGGATCACTAAAAGGAAAATATTAAATATGAAATATGTATACTGGCATATTCTTTTGTTGGATTCACATTCAGTTATATTTGTGGTGACTGATTTACATATTTCTCATTCTTAAACACAGGCAGAAGGGGCACATGACATGGCTGCTGTGGCTCAACCTATGGAACACACTGAGGAAATTTATGATCCTTTGGCTACACCTGATGTCGACAAGTAAACTTTGGCACTTGCTATAAATTTGATGATGAATTATATTGTTAGTTTCGATTGATTGTGATGAATGTTTGGTTAGGTTAAATGCTGGTTACGTTGGTGTTCATGGAAGAGCAATTTTGGGAAGGCCTTTGTGGCAGAGCACCTCTTCGTTGCCACAACAAGCTTAGATAATACTCTACTTGCTTTTCGTTTCTTTAAGAAACAGAGTAATAGGTCTCATTCAAGACATCAGGCTTTAGTTACACAATATGAGTTCTTCGTTTTGATGGAGCATCTAAATATTAGTCAGTATTGCATCAGTAATAGGTCTCATTTAAACTTATTGTAATCTTTTCTCATGGATTGAACAGATTTATCCTTTTTTCCTTTGCTCTTTCTAACTTTACAGGACAGTATTATCTAAGGTGCGGCTATTTGCTCTCGGGTTTTTGTTACATTTTTTAGCATAATGTATCTTCATATATAACTGTAAAGTGGGTGTATTGAGCAAATATTTGGGTGTATGTAGTTGTGGCCTATTATCTGTACTAGTATTCATGATTGCATGTTACTCTTTTCTCAAGATATATTGACTCATGATTTGAGATAGGAACATTATGTAGTATGGTACTTGACAAATTTAGATACCAGTGACTGACTATGAATATGCCTAAATTTTCATGAAGGGTATGGATAGAATTTAGGTCAACGTCAAATAATCAATTTAATTTCAGTATTTTTGTTACAATTTAAACACATACTAATCTTTTATGAAATAAAATAGAAGTGATCTCTCATGAACCAGATTTATGAACCAGATTTATGTTATGAAATTAGATTATTTAATTTATTTTACTTATTTTCAACTCATTTTTTTAAACTAGTAAAATCGACTCGTATTATAACATAGGTAGGGTCAAATGTTATTAATTAAAAATAAGATTTATAGCATGAATCATGTCTATAATTTTTTGTAAAATATTATCAGTTTTGTGCTTGAAATAATATTTTGTTCCATTTTTGGGCCTCTCGTATGTGGACAGTCATAGTTTTATGGGACAAATATTTTAATCAGAGAATTCACTTTTGCTTGACAGAATTGGAAAAGAAAAAAAGCAATAACAAAATTAGAGATGTTTGTTTAGTGATATGAAATTAAAAGGGATATAAAATCATGTGATATATTTTACTTGTATATATGATATATTAATTTTTTTCACATGTTCGTTAAGATGTATTATGACACGGGAATTCAAGAAATAGTTCTTGGTATTATTAATACCACATAGGAGGTGGTGCGGATAATTTAACCAAAATGAGAAAATAAAGTACGAGCTTCTGGGCTGGGGGAAAATGCTTCAATAATAACAAACATTTAAAATGGTAGAAAATTATTTTTACCTATTCTTTTCCCTTCTTTTTCATGGTAACAAACGTGCTCTTAAAGTATAAGTAACATATATGCTTAAAAATATATAAAATTGGTTTAGTAATTTACAATACATAACTTAATAAAATTTAAAAATCTCATTTTAAAATTAAAAAAAAAATCCTTTTAAAATATGTTGGTCCCGGTGAAAAACCCATGAAATGCGGAAAAATCGTGCAATGCATATAAAACAGGGATGAGGGCAGAGTGATTCCAGATTTTTGCTTTTTAAGCTCAAGTGTTGTGTTTTGCTTATAATCAAATGCATATGCAAGTAATAACATAAAGCAGTAAAGAACACACGATTTTATAGTGGTTCAGAGTCCAACTCCTACATCCACTCTTCCCTATCATCAGGGGCACCTACTTAATCAACTGGACTTAGTTTAACGTGTTAGTCCAACACCCAACAGATGTTTACCGAGTTCACACTCAAACGAGACTTATCACCCTCACGGGATCGCCTATAGATGTTTACCAAGTTCACACTCAAACGGGACTTATCTCCCTCACGGGATTGCCTACCCTCCCTTTCGGGATTGCTAGATGTTTACCGAGTTCACACTCACCTACAAACTTATCCTATCAAACTGATTTGGGTAAGGTTTGTTTGGTTTCCAACTAGGTTGAGATTTTCCCTTACATTTGTTTAGCCTCGATGCTAAGGATGGAAAAATCTCTCTAAGCTTAGGATATAACATTTGTGCTTAGATCTAGGGTAGAACACTCTTGGGTAAATTTGGATATTTAATGCTCTGTGTTCTTGAATGGAGTTGCTTGAATATTTGGCTTTAATCTTCACTTTGCAGATTCTCCATTATCTTCTTTTGAAGATAGTGCAATGTATTTATAGTGTTGATTTGAATATTACCGTTGGAGAGTAAATTCAAATCCATACAAATAGTCTTCCAGCTTTTCTTTGTCCTTTTGCACTGTTGTTTGCAGATTTATGTCACATCAATATGTGTGTTGTCATCTTCTCATTGGACAATTTTTTGTGTGTCTAACGGATCTGATTTTACTGTTCATCTCTTCTGATTTCACTGTTCATCTCTTCTGATTTTATTTCGCCTGGTCTGGTCTGGTCTGCCTGATCTGGTCTGCTGATCTGGTGTGCCTGATCTGGTCTGCTGATCTTCTCTGCTGATCTGGTCTGCTGATCTGGTCTGCCTGATCTGGTCTGCCTGATCTGGTCTGCTGATCTGGTCTGCCTGATCTGGTTTGCTGATCTGGTCTGCTGATCTTCTCTGCTGATCTGGTCTGCCTGATCTGGTCTGTCTGATCTGGTCTGCTGATCTGGTCTGCAGCATCAGGTCAGCTGCATCAGCAAACTGCATCAGCAACCTGCATCAGCTGCTGCATCAGCATTTCTTCTTAAAAAATCAGCACGTTTCTTCTTGTTCAGCTCATCAGTTTACTCGGAACTCATCCTACTCATCTGATCTCGATCAGCCTCGTCTGCAGCCTCGTCTGATCTCGGTCATCTTTGTCTGATTTCATGAGTTCCCCCTTAACTTGTTCTCTCGTTCCCCCTCAACTTGTTATCTGTAGATTAACTTAAATAACACAAGTTGATAATGTTTTAGCATAATTCATCAAAACTAAAATATCCCAATAAAATCTTTTATAAAGAACATTACAGTTAATCAGTAAAATACAAAAAATGTGAAATAGTCTGTTCAAATCTATATTTATCTATTTATATATATAACTAGTAACTGAACCCTTGCGATGCACGATTATGATGACACAATTATTTTAAAAATTATAGTAATATACATTTCGAAAAACTTTACAACGATAACATGCAAGAGATATTTATAAGATGTAAAAGTAAAATTTGTTTCAATATACAACACCTAAAATAAGTATATTCAATATATAGAACCTCAAATCCTTTGATCCACTTTAATTATAAATTGTGCGAGCAAATAAAACAAACATGAAAAATAATAAATATTAAATTAAGCTAAGAAAAAAAAAGTTATTTGTAAAAGTAAATCTTGATTTAATATTCAACACCTAAAATCGATATATTCAATATATAGAACCCCAAATCCTTTGATCCACTTTAATTACAAATTGAGCAAACAAATAAATCAAACATGAAAAATAATCTATACATATATAAAAACAGGAAAGTCACCAAAAAAATTATTCCCACTTATTTTCTCCACTATTTTCTTGGGCTTTGGGCCTCATTTTCTCCACTCTCTTCTTGAGTTTGGGTCTCGTTGTGGATCTGAATATTATATAATGTATAACTTTAAGCGTATTTTGGATATGTTGAGTCTTCTCTACAGTTTCAAATTTTTTAGTTTTCTGTTTTTCCAATAATTTCGGATTGCAAGTAGCTCATGGTTCTCTTATTTCGTCAAGAGTGCCTATTTTTTGTGGTTTCTCTAATTTCATTAAGAGTACTGTTGGTCCCGGATCAGAGACAGGTTTTAAAATAGATCTGCTCAGGCGATCATATTGAAAGAGTAATCTTTTGAGCACCTACTCTGATACCACTTGTTGGTCCCGGTGGGAAAACCCATTTTGCTTCTTGGCGCAAAAGGTGCTCAAAAGATTACTTTTTCAATATGATCAAAAAGCAATATCTATTTTAAAACTCTGATCCGGGACCAACAAGTGGTATCAGAGCAGGTGCTCAAAAGATTACTTTTTCAATATGATCGCCTGAGCAGATCTATTTTAAAACCTGTCTCTGATCCGAGACCAACAAGTGGTATCAGAGCAGGTGCTCAAAAGATTACTTCTTCAATATGATCGCCTGAGCAGATATATTTTAAAACCTGTCTCTGATCTGATACCAACAAGTGGTATCAGAGCGGGAGTTCTAAGGTTCACTAATTTCAGAGTGACCACCTGAACATATCTTTTTAAAGAAAAGCCCGTTTCTTTAAAAATGCATGTATTATGATGTTTTGGCATCTTTATCAATTGAGAAATTGTTGGGATAATTTTTGTTTTATGCCAAAACATTATCAACTTGTGTTATTCAAGAAAATTTACAGATAACAAGTTGAGGGGGAACGAGAGAACAAATTGAGGGGGAACTCACGGAATCAAAAGTAGATGATCGAGATCAGACGAGGCTGGAGACGAGACTGATCGAGATCAGATGAGTTAGATGAGTTCGGAGTCAACTGATGAGCTGTGCAAAATCAGAAGAGAAGAAAAGCTAAAGCCAACAAATCAGAAGAAAAGGTTGTAAATCAGAAGATGAGCATAAGAGACTGATCAAGATCAGACGTGATCAAGATCAGATATGATAAACCTGATATGCTAACCTGATATAATGACCTGATGCTATTCTGATATGTTGATCTAAAGATGTGTTGATCTAATCAGTCGAACTGATCATATCAGGCAAAGAAGAAATCAGATAGCCTGAGTAAAAGTGATCTGAGGCTCAGTAAGTAAAGAGAAACTGAGACTCAGTATAGGTCAAAGACCTAAGGGTCAGGATGTCTGAAGTCAGAAGAACTGAACTCAGTCAGCATGAGTATCAGTATGCCTGATGAGACAAAATCCGTGGAAGAGGAATGAGGAGCTAGAGCTGAAGATCAAGAAGACTGAAGACCAAGACTGAAGACTTGTAATTCTTTATGTTTTTGTCTTTATCTTTTGATAAGTTCATTGTAAACTGTAATAGACTATCATACATCAATGAAACTTTATCTTTATGCTCAAAGATAATACCTCATTATCTTTTTACATGTCTTTTTATTTTGATATGCCTGATTATTGCTGTTTAGTGATGAAATTGTTAAAGAGATTCATTGCTGAATTGATTGTTAAGAAATTTACCATTCTTGTAATAGGAAAAACTGAAACCTGAGTATATGTTAAGTGTGTTGTAACAAGATGGTTTTGGCATCATCAAAAAGGGGGAAATTGTTGGGAAATGAATTTAATAAAGAGGATTTTGATTAGATCCAAAACCCCCTGAGTATGACATGTTCAGGATAATCTTGATAGATGAGTCAAGGTTCAGTTTTAGAGTGTTAGATGTTATCCGCACCGTATAGGTAGATATAGAAGAAAAGTTAGATTAGAAGACTCAAAAGTTTTCAAGACTGAAGTTTCAAAGATGAAAGTTTCAAGATTCAAGATGAAATCGAGAATCAAGACTCAAGATGAAATCGAGATATCAAGACTCAGAGAAACACTGAAGGCTCAGAGAAACTCAAGACTCAAGACTCAAGACGCCAAGATCAAGATCAAGAATCAAGATCAAGAATACTGAAGGCACAGTAATTACTGAAGACTCAGTAATGTACTGAATGCTCAGTATGTCCTGAATGATTCCGAAGCGAAGAAGCTGAGGAATATAGCCGTTGGAATCCAGCTGACGTGGACCAATGAGAGGAAGTCAACCAGCCTGAAAAAGCTACAGAACTTACAGAGAATAGTATGGATTTGAATGTGATTCTCTCAAACGGTAACATTCAAATCCACACTATAAATACAAGTTCTTCCATCAAATTAAGTGTGGAGATTATGCACAAAATGCTACAGAGCCAAGAGCGTTATAGTCAAACATTCCCACCCTAGAACACAAGTCTATAGATATACAAATATATTCAAAGAGTATTATAGAACCCAACCTAAGCAACCCACGATGTATCTTAAAATTAGAGATTTTCCCAACCTTAGCATTGAGGCTAAACCATTGTAAGAGAAAATCTCACCATAGTTGGAGACAACACCAAACCCAAACCCCATTCTCGTAAGAGATAACTAGTAGTGAAGTGAGGTAGTTGTTAGGCAATCCCGAGTGAGGGTGATAAGTCCCGAGTGGAGTGTGAACTCGTTAAACATCTAGAGGAGATCCCAAGAGGGTGATAAGTCCAGAGGCTTTGAGTTAGTAAACTACAGAGGTAGTCAGAAAGCACAAAGTAGAAAGGTTAGTAAACTACAGAGGTAGTTAGAAAACCTTAGGAAGTGTTTGAAGGAATTTCCCTAGGAACAGGGAGAGTGGATGTAGGAGCTTGAGTCTCCGAACCACTATACATTGTTGTGTTGTTTACTGCTTTACGTTCTTATTTTGTCATACGCATTGGATAATAAGCAAGACACAACACATTAGCTCAAAAAGAGAAAATTCTGGAATCACCATTCCTTCACCCCTGTTTTATATGCACCGCAATGAAATGTTTTGCTTCCGCACGCGCAAAATGGGTTTTCCCACCGGGACCAACAAGTGGTATCAGAGCAGGTGCTCAAAAGATTACTTTTTCAATATGATCGCCTGAGCAGATCTATTTTAAAACCTGTCTCTGATATGAGACCAACAAGTACCTATTATGTTCATCCATCAAACTGTAAATCCGAAATCTGCTTCTTTATATAACGCAAGGGCACTTTTTGTCAGTTTTGTAATATTTTCCAATCAAGATGTCACTTCGATGGGTATACAACATCCGTCCATATTGTTTTAATCTAAAGTGTGTTGGGGAATTAATTGCACGGATCTATTCGGGATGAATATTTAAATACAAATTTAATTCTAACAATTATTACTAGCATGAATTAATCATATATTAATTCAAATAATAATTCAACAACAAATCATGCATATAAACAGTTCACATAAATCCTACGCATACGGAATTGCTACGGGTTTACGTGAACTAACCTCTTGGAGTTGCAATGGTCTCGTCGATAAAAACACACCAAAAAACCTTCCCGAGTATTCCCTAGTCCTTGCTCGTCAATCCGGTGGAAGGAAGCTCGTGAACAATTAACAAAAGGGAAAATAAAATTTGTTGCACCACCTTTGTGGATTTACTAATTTTTCCAGCACATGAAATTGTACTTGGGGATGAAGAAATCATCCCCTATTTATAGATAGGTGGTGGCCGATTTTTGTCATGGAATAGGGAGGAAAAAATCTTTTCTTGATCTCCAAGAAATCTTAAATATATCTCCTATATTCTTTTCTCCATAATTAAAATATTCCATAAAATCCCACCTTCTCTTGTTATGGTTATTTTCGAAAAAATAAGGATAAAGATTCCAAGATTTGGATCTTCTTGAATTTATGAGATATACCTGTATTGCAAGAATACATATCTTCCATAATATAATTTCAAGAAAATCAAGAATATCTTTTTTTCCCTTATTCTTTCAAAATTTTCGAAAATAACATATAAATAACCAAGTGAGAGATTTCTTGAATTTAATGAGATAATCTTGTATTTCAAGAATACATATCTTCATTCCATAACAAAATTCAAAGAAAATCTTTCTCCCCTTTTATTTATATTTTTCGAAATTAATGAGGAAAAATAGCAACAAAATTTATTTTATTTTTAAACACTTTTTTCAGTTATTGGACTTTATGTTGGGCTACTTGAGGGGCCTTTAGGAGAATTAAGATTGGACCTTCGAATGGATCATGAATTATCAATATTGAGCCACAATATTATTCAAGCCCATAAATATTAATTAATCCCACTACATAATTAATATTGCACTATCCATCTTAACCCATATTACAGTCAATATGGCTCCCGGTTATTATTTCCCGTGTTTAAGATTATCTAGCCCATTAATTAATTCAAGACACTGAAATAGCTTTCCATTAATTAATATCTTTTATCCTTGGTAAAGGAACGATTCAACATTATTATCCATACCGGACACTAGTTCCACTTGCAAGATTTGGTATGATAAAACTTATGAACCTCCCAAGGGGGCAAATCGAACAAACGTACTTGCACACGATTCTCCGTATTAAATCTTAGCAATCGCATGTGACCAACAATATTGCCCAAGATATAAAGTATTGAATCTCGTTGATTCTCTACCCGTAATAAGTCAAAGCAATAATTACTAACCACACGCGATTCTATTTAAGGGACGAAGATTAAGAAATAACGAACCATTGAGGTCTAATTCTTCCTAGTTTAGTTCTGAAGAATTTGTCCTCCTGTATGTCCTATTCAGTACACTAAACATGCACTAGTGTAATCTCTTGGTCAAGACAAGCCAATCTGAGCCATACACTTCAACCTTTCACGATGGATTGTTCATTTCCATCTAGGTCGTGAATGGTGTACTTTTGGTTACAAGGGACTGTTAATTTAATCTTCTGTGATCTGGTATCACTAAATTTACTACAATGTAACACGTACTATTTATTGAACAGTTATGCAGTAAATATATGTAACATTCGATGATATTTAAAGCATCAATGATAAACAATTTATTTCAGTGAATAAGACCGAAATTTAGTTTGATTATACAAAGTAAAATCATACTTTCCAGTATAATCCCAACAATCTCCCACTTATACTCAAAGTCTGCTTTTAAGTATACTACAACATGTCTCGTGTAGTTCCTAATACGTGACATATAATGTCACCTACACGAACGTAATAATGTCTCCCACTTATACTCAAAGAAGATTGACAACGGTCTTGACACCCATTCCTTCCACATGTCTCTCGAATGTATTTTGAGGCAGACCCTTTGTGAATGGATCTGCTAGGTTGTCTTCTGACGCGATCTTTGCCACCTCTATATCTCCTCTCTTAACGATTTCTCGTATAAGATGGTATTTCCTCTCAATGTGTTTGCTGGCCTTGTGGGCTCTTGGTTCCCTTGAATTTGCAACTGCTCCAGCATTGTCACAATAAACAGTGATTGTGTTGGGCAAATTCGGAACTACATCCAAGTCCACTAGGAAGTTCTTGAGCCAAACTGCTTCTTTCGCTGCCTCGCAAGCAGCTACATATTCGGCTTCCATGGTAGAATCTGCAATGCATTTCTGCTTAATGCTTCTCCATGTCATGGCTCCTCCCCCCATGCAAAACACACTATCGGAGGTAGATTTTCTGGAATCTAAGTCTGATTGGAAATCCGAGTCCGTGTAGCAGATGGGGATTAAACTATCTGACTGATAAACTAACATTCTATCTCGAGTTCTTTTCAGATACTTCAGAATATTTTTAACTGCCGTCCAATGTTCTTTCCCCAGGTTACTTTGATATCTTGCCACCATGCCAACGGCAAAGCAGATATTTGATCTCGTGCACAACATTGCATACATAAGGCTTCCGACAGCCGAAGCATAAGAAATGCCTTTCATGTCATCTATCTCCTTTTGTGTCTTAGGGCACATTTCCTTGGATAGATGGATTCCATGCCTGAAAGGTACGAAGCCTTTCTTGGAATCCTGCATGCTGAATCGTTTCAAGACAGTGTCTATGTATGAAGCTTGAGATAAGCCTATCATCCTTTTCTTGCGATCTCGAGTGATCTTGATCCCAAGGATGTGCCCGGCTTCCCCTAAGTCCTTCATATCAAACTATTTTTGAAAGCCACGCCCTTACGTCTGATTAGACCTTTACATCGTTCCCGATGAGCAGAATGTCGTCTAAGTATAGTACTAAGAATACTAATGCAGTTCCGACACACTTTTTGTATACACAACTTTCGAACTCGTTTTGATCAAACCCATAAGACTTTATAACATGATCAAAACATTGGTTCCAAGCTCTAGATGCTTGTTTGAGTCCGTAAATGGACTTCATGAGCTTACAAACTAGGTGTTCTTGGCCCTTTTCAATGAAGCCTTGGGGTTGTTGCATATAGATTTCTTCATCAAGACTTCCGTTAAGGAAAGCTGTCTTGACATCCATTTACCAGATTTCAAAATCAAGATGCGCAGCAATCGACAAGAGAATTCGAATGGACTTGAGCATTGCTACAGGTGAAAAAGTTTCCTTATAGTCGATCCCTTCTTTCTGAGTATAACCTTTCGCCATAAGCCTTGCCTTGAAGGTTTCCACCTTCCCGTCCGGTCCTCTTTTTCTCTTATATACCCACTTGCAACCAATGGGTTTGGCCCCATTAAGTGGTTCGACTAGCTCTCACACTCTGTTATGATCCATAGAACCCATTTCGGCTTTCATTGCTTTTTGCCAAGAAACCGCATCCTTGTCTTGGATTGCCTCATCATATGTCCATGGGTCTGATTCGTCTTGTCCGGGAATCAAGTCCTAGGACTCTCCCATCCCCATGAATCTCTCGGGCTGTCTCACAACCCTCCCACTACGACGAGGTTCCGATTGTGAAAGTGTGTCGTTTGGTATGTCATCTTGTACAGTTGGCAATGAGGTTAGCCCCCTTAGCTCATTTAAGGTAATCTCACTTCTGGGTCTTCTTTCGTTCATATAGTCTTCTTCCAAAAATCTAAAGTGGGTGCTTATTACCACCTTTTGATCTTCGGGACCATAGAACATACACCCTTTTGTTCCCTCGGGGTATCCTACAAACAACCTTAATTCTGATCGAGGATCCAATTTTCCGGCTTCCTTGTCCAACACGTAGGCCGGACACCCCCAAATTCTCATGTGTCTCAAACTGGGAACCGATTTGGATGGCACCAAGTTCAGAATGTAAGCTGCTATTTCCAAGGCATGACCCCAGAACGACTTGGGAAGTCCGCATAACTCATCATTGATCTGACCATTTCCAAAAGAGTTCTGTTTCTTTTCTCTGCAACCCCGTTTTGTTGAGGGGTTCCGGGTGCAGTTAGCTGGGATACAATCCCTTCATCTGACAAGTAGTTCAAAAACTCATCGCTGAGGTACTCGCCTCCACGATCGGATCGTAGAGACTTGATACGTTTTTCCCTATGATTCTCTTCTTGAGCCTTAAATTCTTTGAATTTGTCAAAGGTCTCAGATTTATGCTTCATAAGGAAAATATAACCGTACCTTGAGTAGTCATCAATAAAAGTGACGAAATACTCATAACCTCCTCTTGCTTTGGTTGACATTGGACCACATACGTCTGTGTGAACGATTTCTAACACTTCTTTGGCTCTATTCCCCTTGGCTCCGAATGCCCTCTTGGTCATTTTACCCTCCAAACATGATTCGCAGGTTGGAATTGGTTCAACTTGGAGAAACTCCAGTGAACTGTCTTTCACCAACCTTTGCATCCTCTTTGGATTCATATGTCCCAATCTTAGATGCCATAGAAGTGTCTCGTTCACGTCTGATGAACGTTTTCTTTTATCGGAAACAGTTGATGTGTTATAGGATGGATTTCGTGAGTGGTGTGCACAGTTAATTGTATAGAGACTATTCGACAACATTCCATGACAGATAAATTTATCATAAAGAGAAATGGTAACAACTTTATCAAAAGTAACCGAATATCCATCAAGGTAAAGTTTAGAAACCGAAATTAAATTCTTTCTAAAATTCGGAACGTAAAGAACATCTCTTAAAATTAAAACTCTGTCTTCAAAAGACATGTGCACTTCTCCCACTGCTTCAGCTGCCACTCTCGTAGCATTGCCCAGTGTGATGAGGATCTCACTCCCACTAAGTTGCCGGGTCCGCTTGAACCCCTGTAAAGTGACACAAACATGATCAGTGGATCCCGTATCCACCACCCATAATGGGAGGCATACGCCGCTAAGCAAGTTTCAACAACTAGTGCGTGAGAATTACCTTTCTTTCCATCCCTTCTGGGTTTGGAACAGACTGCCCTCCAATGTCCCCTTTCACCGCAGTTAAAACATTTTCCTTTTGGTACTTTCTTGACACCCATCCAGCTAGCTGTCTTTCTCTTACTTTTCTTAGTGATGAGTTTACTTTGGATCTGACCACTTTCCTTTTCTTGAGTCTTGCCTTCCATTGGCATAGACCTTGAGAAAAGACTTTTGGTCACCAATACTTCGTCTTTCTTTCCTAAATGCTTCTCTATTTTCTCCAACGCTTCTTGTAGAATGTCCATAGTAAACATGTGATCACTCATCACAAAACTACAGTAAAACCCATCGAAGCACCTTGGAAGAGTTAGCAAAAGAAATTTGATTTGAGCCTCATCACAATATTTAGTACCGAGATAAGCCAGTTTTTCAAAATGGCGTTTTATTCTGAGAACATGCTCCCTTACGGGTGTTCCCTCAGACATCTTTAGCCAGGCCACGTCGTCATTTTTAAACTGATTGATCATGCAGTCTTTTGTTAAAAACATTTCTTCAAGACTTTGCATAATTTCTGCAGCAGACTCAACACTTCATGAATGTGTCTCAAATCATCAGACAGTGAAGTCAAGATTACACGTTTCATGGGTTCATTGGCCTGCTCCCAAATATTATACAAGTGTCTTTCCGCATCAGCTGATCCATCAGTAGGCATACGGGGCTTGGGTACATCAATAACCCAAAGATGTTCTTGTGCAGGTAGGACAAAACTCATATTTCATTTCCAAACAACATAGTTGTCACCAGTTAATTGGTGTTCTTTGAGTGTATATAACAGAGGATTAAAAGGTTGCGACATGATGAACTGAAATAAATAATAATATGCATAAGCACAAGTATATCACAAAATTCGATCACATGTTTCATATTAAAATCTCAAAAATATGAACATGCATCAGCCAACATCTCAAAACAGTTTAAATAAGCCACGTGGGGTGGGTCATTATTTAAACACATTCAAGAAAAGTTACAAAACACAAACGATTTACAAACCTTTAATAACTAGATTAATAGTTGGCTCCCACTTGACCAATATAAAATTCGACGGGGACTTGGGAAGTATATGCATATCAATTTTATACCTAAGTAATAACCATGATTAAATACATAATTATTATTTCGCTTTGAACGAGGCCTCGTGGGGGAGGTCAT